>JAPFUP010000207.1:0-30091 GCA_030780425.1 Beauveria varroae | reverse complement strand
TTGCGTTGATCGCCACCCTGTCTCTTGGTCAGCTAACGGCGCTGACGGAAGCATATTTCTCACATTTTCACCCCATCTGTCTTGTCCTTGATGAGGCATGTTTTCACTCGACATATTTATCAAATGCTGTCAAAAATGGTTTCTCAGAAGGTATTGATAGCTGCATCGTCCTCCTGGTCTGCGCTTTAGGCGCAGTTGCTGCTCATTATAACAGCAAAGGGGAGTGGGCGCGGGAGGATCCAGCAGAAGTGGGATTGGGATTCCTGAACCTTGCATTGGACATTTTTCGACACGCTGGAGGTGCCGACTGGGACAGTGTTCAATGCTTGCTTCTCATGGGGCTCTTTTACTCGAGCAACTTGAAAGTCTACGATGCGTGGCAGTCTATCCACAAAGCATGCTCCATCATGCTGATCCTTGTACCCTTGCAGACTCAACTCGAGCCGCATCAGTGCGAGCTGTTTTGGATCGGCTATCTGCACGAAAGTCAGATACTCGCCGAATTTGATTTCCCTGCTAGTGGGCTTGGGAAACTCGAGGGTGCAATACCTTTGCCCCTCAAGCCAGGCGCAAGCCAGGATCCTCAGCATGCGCAGTATTCCTTCTTTTTCCTGAGCCTCATTACCATGCGGCTTCTACTTAACCGGACCATCTATCACCTATACAGCAGAGAAAGGAACCAAGATAACCTGGCGTCGGATGCTGCACCTGCAGCTCTCAAATTCGGTTCTGCTTCCAGGTCCCTGATACGAGAATTGGATCGACAGCTTGAGGAGTGGCGGAGCTGCCTGCCCACCGACTTCAAGTTTGAATCGTTCGAACACACGCCCGAGAACACCTTTACTTTCGGAGACACGCAGTCGTGGTCAAAAATGGATAGATTACGAGGTTCTCTCATGGCCCGCTATTTCTCTGCCAAGTCCATCATACATCGCCCATACCTGTATCGGATGCTTCACAGAGACGACCATTACCTATCGACAGATGCTGCGGATGACGAGCGAGGAGCTTTCATCGCTCTGAGTACGGCACGATTATCGACGGTGTGTAGCGGCATTTTACATCAGCCGCTGCCATTGCTTCTACACCCTATTAATTCGTGGCGAAGGTGTGTCTGCTTGGTATCTATAAATTGTACATGATACTGATCAATTGAAGCCTTTTTGTCCTCGAGATTCAGCTCATCTTCGCCTCGAGACTGGGCCGCTTGGTGGCTGCTTTGCCCCAGGATTGGGACCAGATTCGGCTTAGGGAACAACAGATTGTCAGCTCGCAGACTCACAAGTCAGGCACCGTTACTCGAGACCATGGGATAATCCAGGATATTCATGATTCCATATACGAAAGGGCTAGTATATGACGAACAAAAAGGTTGCTGATCTCTCACTCGCCGTTCTTCGCCTTAATGTACCCAAGATAAAGTCTTCTTCCCCGTGCGGACAGACGCCACGACACCAGCATGCCGCGAATCCCGCGCTGCAGTCACGTGGAATGTTGCGCCTCCCTCAATGATCCATTGTGAGACAGCATCATCCCAATACGAGAAGCTGACTTTGTCAAGCGTGGCTTCGGCCGTGACTGTTTCGCCCGCTTTGACCAGCACCTTGGCCCAACCCTTGAGCTCCCTTGGTGGACGACCGAGACGGGGGCTCTCCTGGCTGACGTATAGCTGCACAATCTCCTTGCCGTCCACAGAGCCTGTGTTTGTCACGTCGACGTAGATTTGGATCTCATCGTCGAGCGAGTCGAACTCTGTGCTGCCGAGGCGCACGTTCGAGTACTCAAAAGTGGTGTAGGATAGGCCTGCCCCAAAAGGGAACAGAGGCTCGATCTTGCAATGGTCGAAGAAGCGGTATCCGGCATAAATACCCTCTCCATAACGGACAACGTCATTCTCGCCGGGATAGTTGTTAAATGATGCAGTATCCTCCAAGCGCCTGGGGAAGGTAATTGGCAGCTTACCGCAAGGGTTGACGGTACCTAGCAAGACATCTGCTATGCAATTGCCTTGTTCCTGACCCTGGTACCAAGCCTGAATGATGGCGGGCACCTCATCCAACCAAGGCATGGCAATGGGGCTTCCGGTCTGGTTGACGACGATGGCATTGTTGTTCTGGCTAGCTTTCGCAACAGCAGCGATTAGATCATCTGAACGGCCAGGGAGGTTCATGGATTCCATGTCGCTGGTCTCAGTCTCCCATTCAGAGTCTTTTCCAACAACGAGAATGGTAAAGTCAGATGAACGTGCGAGCTCGACAGCCTCGTTAAAGAAGGCATCGAGATCACCTTGGTTCTCAAGAAAGCCGACGCGCCCTCCATCTTGGATCTCTTCACGTTCTAGCTCGCCACTCAGGTAGTCCATCTCATACGGCTTGGGCTCGCGACTGAGTGACTCAAGCAGCAGCTCATAGGACCTACCGGCCTCCATGTACACGTCCACACGCTCCTCTGGTGAGCCATAGCTCATGAACAGAGACGATTTGGGAGACCACCAATGGCGCTCTATGTCGATCAGGGTCTTGCCGTCGAGGATAAGCTTGCCAGGTCCGCAACTTGAAAGAGAAAACTGGTGGATACCGGTAGTCTTGGGAATGATGGTGGTGCGTCCGCGGTAGCAGTAGCGCTCACCGCAAGTCAGCTCAGGGGGAAGACCGTCGTAGCACACGAGGTTGGAGCTAGGCCTGTTCTCGACCATGAAGGGCTCACCCTCAAATGTCAGATTACGCCAGAGCGATAGTTGAAAACCACTCCCTCCTGTTCCAGGGTTCTTCATGATGTCCTTGTCTAGAAGAGGCAGGTAGCGGTGGGCAGGGACGCCAGCATGGGTCGAGACCCGGGCATCAGGCCACTTCTTCGCTATCTCGTCTTTGATGGAGTCGTATGGAGTTGTTCGATAGTGAGGGACGAGGTTGGAGCTGCCACCTCCCGAGGCGACGGATCGGGCGGCGTTGGGACCAATGATAGCAATCTTCTTGCCCCCGAGGTCCTTGAGGGGAAGGGTTTCAGCTTCATTCTTAAGCAGGACAATTCCTAGGATCTGTCAATAACGTGGCTCAACTGCATGGAACCAGATGGGGATGAAATACCTTCAGCACCTGCTTGCCTGAGAAGAGCACGATGCTCGGGCAAATCGGAAGCCTTCTCTTGACCTTCCTTCCAATTGTCGTACTTGGACTTGCCAGTCTTGTGGATGAGCTCTAGGATACGAGTTGCGGACTCGTCAATGTACTTGATGTCGATCAGACCCTGGGCATGTGCCTCGAGGAGGTGCTTGCCTCGTCTTCGAACAGGGCCGGGCATCTCCAGGTCGAGTCTGTGAAGTTGCGCCAAGTCAGTAATGGTGTTTCCTAACATTGATTCGCAATTGTTCCCGTCATCAAACGTACCCTGCTTTGACGGAGGGAACGACGCTGTTGGTTCCGAACCAATCGCTGACAGCGACGCCATCCCACTTCCATTCATTACGCAGCACATGTTGAAGAAGAAACTCGTTTGCGGACGAAAATGTCCCATTGACCTTGTTGTATGCCGTCATGAGCGTCCATGGGTCACTATCTCGGATAGCAATCTGGAAAGGTTGCAGGTGAATCTCACGGAGTGCCCGAGGGGGGATGCGAGCATCGACGAAAAAGCGGCGCGTCTCTTGGTCGTTTGCGGCAAAGTGCTTTATACAGGCGCCGATGCCGTGGGCTTGTATAGCATTGATAAAGGTGCTGGCGAGCTTTCCGGTGAGGAAGGGGTCTTCACTGTAGGACTCGAAGTTGCGGCCACCGAGGGGCGTTCGGGGAATGCAGACGGTCGGGCCGAGAATTACATCCACTTCCTTGCTCTTTGCCTCTGTGATGATGATGTCGCAAAGCCTTTGTAGAAGTTGAAGATCCCACGTGGCAGCGAGAGAGACACTGTTTCGTTGTAAGAAGATTGGTCCTAGGATGAGGGTTGAAGGGCTGTTTTTACCCAGTTGGCAATGACGCGGCGCTGATGCCGTCGACGAATGTGCCGCCGCGAACGCCTACAGGTCCATCCGAGGTCTTGATTCTGGAAATACCAAGCCGCTTGATGGGATTGGTGCGCCACATGTCCTGACCGGTCAGCAGGAGAACCTTTTCCTCCAGCGTCATCTGTGCCAGCTTCTCACGAGCCCATTCCTGCGCATCGTGTCTGGCTGCGCCGTTGACGGGTGTGTTTCTGACTCTCATGTTGCCTCAATGTGACGATAGATGACAAGAAGTTGATCATGAACAGCAAATAATACCAAAGTTACCAAAGGAACAACAACAGGGCTGGGAACTCTTAAGTACCCTGCGGATAACATCATTGCGTGTTTGGAATACCAACGTGTGACCACTGCACACGCGAATACATTGATAGTTGAAAAGTGCTTGCTCACCACGATGATTGTTCTCCAGTTGTGGAGGCTCTAAGCAACTCCCCCATCTTGTCCCCAACATATGTACCCCGGAAGAAGTGGACTAGGGCGGACACGCTCCGTTTCTCCCCGCAAAAATAACTGACTCGCGGTAGCGACGTACCGGGACCAGGGTAAGCTTGAAATGTGGCTGATCTACAACATGATGCGGCATTTCTAGAAAATTGAATCACTGGGTTTCCTGTCGTATATGATAGCCAATGTGAATAGAACACAAACCAACTGCTCGGACAATAGAGGAACGGGTGGAGATGCTCGGCAGAGACAATTAAGGTTAAGCGACTCATCATGATCAAGACCCGCAACTAGGAGGAAGGTAAAGTTTAATTTTCCTTGCCATTTTGAGTAATCCGTGGGATAAAAGGCGAGCGATGCCATCAACAACTCTATTCAAGAAGAGAATTGAGTCATAACACTCCAGTTGACTCATTCAATACAACTCTGCTCCATGCATCTTGCCAAGTTCTACCTCGCCCTGTCAACGGCGACTGTCATTCATGGCGCAGCCACAAGAGTTGACGACAAGACTGGCTTCTCATGGGACCCTGAAGAATTCAAAGTGGCGGCGGTTCGCTACCCTCCCGCGAAATTTGCCTATCCAATCGGTCACAACCGGACCTGGGTGAATCTTGACTTGAATGCCACCATTGACAAGGCGGTTGATTTTATCAACGCAGCCGGTGCGGAGGGGGTCAAGGTGATGGGGTTCCCAGAGCTATACTTTCCTGGGTAGGTTTCCATTCTCACAAAATGAGTAGTGAAAGAAAATGAAATACCAAGCTAACATGCGAGACGCTCAGCTTTCCTGTCGCGCTAAACTACAATTTTACGCCTCCCGACTTTGCGCAGTACGCCAGCCAGGCCATGGTGCACGACGGGCCCGAGTGGAAAAGGCTCGCAGCAGCCTTTGCGGCCAACAAAATGTACGCCGTCGTCAGCTTCGCCGAGCACGCCCCTGCCGACGACGCGTTGTACATGGGCCAGTATCTCATCGGGCCCGACGGCGCCACGATCCACAAGCACCGCAAGCTGCGTCCGTCGGGCGCGGAGCGGAACCTCTTCTCCGACGGCGACATTGCGTCGATCCGGGCCGTCAAGCTGCCCTTTGGCACCGTTACCTTTCTGAGCTGCTGGGAGAACCTGTGGCCGACGATGCGCTTCACGGCGGCTTCGCAGCCGGCGCACCTGCACATTGCGAGCTTTCCGTTTTGCGCCGACTCGGTGCCGGGGAGGACCGAGTGGTGGGAGCACTGCGAGGGGTTTCGCGCGGTGGTCCAGACGTACACGCAGGAGGCGGGCGTGGCGGCTATTTTTGCGGCCGTGGGCAAGGCGTCTATTTACGACGTGCGTGGCGGGTTTGTGCCGGAGAGCGGAAATAGTACAGACGACACGGATGAGGAGTCGTTTGAGCGGATGCCGTATATAGCTGCGGTTCTGGACACCACGTCGTGGGTTGAGCCGTCTTTTGACGTCGATGCGCAGCACAGCTACAGCGCCCTTGTGCAGATTCTGTCGGGGCTTGCCCCGGGGGTCCCTCGCCAATGGGGCACGTATTTTAATCACTACGTCAGCAGAATTGCTGATCTTGGCAAGTACTATGTCTTTACTCATACTGCCGGGAGTGCGTTGGCAAATGCCTCCAGCTTTCCGTCCCTCTATCAGGAGTATGGCCAGACGAGCGAGCTTGTGGACCCGAAGCAATATTCCTGAGCAGGAAAGAAGTCAATTTAGGTAAACATATATATACCTGAGAAGTAATCAAAGTCCTCTTATTGATTCAACTATCGCCTTTACAGTACTATACCGATTAGAATGAGGAGTTGTTGACAGCAATTGAAGGTATGAGGGCCATGTGGAAAATAGAGAGGTATTCGGTACGACGAGAGAATGTAAAGATGACGGAGGGGAAGTAACAACTGGATGATATCATCAGAGTATCATAGAAAGTGTGGGTTCATGGTTATTTGGTTCACACAAAGTAGTAAATCCCTTATTTTTGACGTCTTGGGCTAATCCACGAGGCCGCAAGGTCATGGCGCTTTGAGAGGTAGTCGGCCGTTGTGCAGAGGCACATTAATTCGACAAGAACATTTTTGTAGGAGATGTAGACATTTCATTAGACGAATTAGCTCAACTGTGTGCTATTGAAGTAGTATCAGACATTATGCCCGGGGGGCTTGGCACGCTCAACGTGCACCTCTGTCCGCTCAGGCATCTTTTTCTCACAAGCATCTTCGCCGTCTGCGAACCTCTCACCCGGTAACCCATCCCCAAAGGCTTCCTGAATCTTCTCCAGTGTGTAGCCCTTTGTTTCTACGTAGAGAAAGTAGAAGACGCAAATCTCCACCAGCAACCAACCAACGTAGACTAGGTAGTATTTCCATCCCAGCGAGTCCATGCCAATGGGGTTCACAAACTGGTTGAAAAAGGAAGCCGCTTTGGTAGCAAATACGAGGATACTGAGACCCATAGCACGCATGTGGTATGGCAGAATCTCGGTAGGGTAGAGGAACAACAAGGGGTTGAGGCAAATGTTGAAGGAGGTGTAGTAAATAAAGATGAAGGCGAGGGCCGACTTGCTAGCTGCTGTAGAGCCGTCCTCGCTGTATACGGCAATGCTGGCGGTCAGGGCAGAGAAGGTGAGAAACATGGCAATGCCGCCGCCAATGAACATTTGACGCCGCCCAATTTTGGTCGAGAGCACCGCAGCGCAGATGGAAGTGGCGTAATTGACTGTGCTGACGACACCGTTGAGCATAGTCTGGTCGCGCTGATGGGTGATGCCGACGCTGCTGAGGATCTTGGTCAGGTAGTAGGACACCAGGCCGTTGCCCGACCACTGTCCAAAGACGGCAAGAGTCACGAGAATAGCCAGACGCTTTCTGTTGGCAGGTGATGACACAAAGGCCTTGAGCGTGATGCTTTGAACCTCCTCCTCGGCCATCAAGGCATCGTTCATCTCCCAAAACTCGGCACGCACAAGGTCCGTCACCTCTCCGTCTCCGTGGCGCTGGACCAGGACAGAGAGGGCTTGGTCTCTGCGGCCATTGTAAAACAGTCAGCGGGGCGACTCGTCGAGGAACCAGACAAAGATGACCTGGCAGCACGCAGGCGCAGCTTGAAGCAGAGTCGGCAGACGCCATGCCCAGGCGCTGCCCATGCGGTAACTGCCGAACGTGACCCATCCGGCGAGCAGGGCACCCAGGTAAAACGACGTGTTGTACAGCGAGCCAAAGAAGACGCGGTGGCGCGGGTGCGCGAGCTCTGAGATGAGAACAGGGGCCGCAGTCAAGGCGAGCGTTATGCCGAAGCCGACGACGACGCGTCCGCCGATGAAGGGCCCGATGCTGTGGCTGGCGCACTGCATGACGACGCCGACAATCATGATGAAGCTGCCGACGATGATGGAGGAGCGGCGGCCGTACGCGTCGCTGAGCCAGGACGAGACGGGCGTGGAGAGGATGGCGCCTAGCGGGTAGGAGGCGCTGGTGATGCCGAGGAGGGCGCCGGTCGGACTGCCAAACTGGTCGCGCCAGGCCGACACGCCTTGGAGACCGGTCATGACGGATCCGTCGTAGCCGTTGGTTGCGCAGACGACGAGACAGGCGGGGGCGAGGAGGGCGTAGAAGCGCATCAGAGACGGCGAGAGGGACAAGGTGGGAGACTTGTCGTTGGCGAGGACCTCGGCGCAGGAGAAAGCTGGGCGAGTAGCTAGGATGTCATGGCTGGAGGACATGATGTTCTGACAATGATGAGAGCTCGACAGAACAGAAGCCCACCTGCAGAATGAATGTGGTTCAGCGACGACAACCAGCCAGTTATAGAATATTCAGTGTCCAACAAACGAGCTTCAGAGCTTCTTTGTATAAGCAGCAGGGTTATGCTCTGTCAGTAAAGTCCGGACTTTGACACCTTTTTATCATTCAAGGACTCGGCACCATTTTCAAATTCGCCCAGTTTCTGGGGAACCCATGAACCGGGAAGCCCCTCGTCTTCATTGGTCCCCGAATAAGGGCAAGTCAAGGAGTCCAGACTGTCATTCAGAATAAGACGTATGACCAGAGAAGGGGGACTCGTCGCTCAGCTCCATGCCAGCCCCAACATACCCCGATTTGGGGTAAACATGACGATGGGGTGTCTTTCGCCCACGATTTGGTACGCAAACCAAGAATGAGTTTCCCCAGGCCACCCCACGACTGTACGAGTCATGCTCCGAGGAATTGGAACGAGAGCCGGCCTACAATTAGCAAGACTGGGACAAGTGCGTTGCGGCGAGCTGGCGCAAGATTCGAGAGTAACTTGACCGACCCACTGCGCGCGGAAACACGGATGCTGTCCGCTCATTCTCGGCCCGCAAAGTCGGTCATTGATACCCATGCGCCGTTGCATTATTCTCAGGGGCGGACTAAGCCCGCGTTTCCCCTTTGCAATTTGCACCTGTTAAAGTGTTGCCTTTTGCGTCAACGTCTTGCTTAGAAGGTAATGTCACTGGTCGTGTTGTCCAAATGTGCCGGTCTCCGCCTTTACCTCGTTGAACGAGAACAGAGTTCCCACGACTAGAAGACCGTCGTTCTTTGACGTTACTAAAAAATGATGCCTGCAAAATATAATCATGCCACGGATAGTTATTGTTCTTTTCTCCATACAGCAGGAGGCTCAGCGCCATTAGATTTCTGCAAACTCATGTTATGTGGCAACCACCATGTCCTCTTATAACCCACATGTCACCGAAATCGGGTGGGGGGCCACAATGAATTACTCTTCTTTCGGCGAAAGCAACAATTTGCTACAACTTAACCTGCTTCTCCTTGAAAATAGCCTCGAAAATGCTGCCAGAAAGGAACGAATTACCTCGCGCCCAACGCCAAAACGTTGCGTCACGGCTCGGCCTCCAAGTCCTCGGCAACCCAGCCATTCTCACGACCATCCTCCAAACAGCAGGGCTTGACCACCGCCGGTCAGCAGATGTTTGCAGCTCCATACCAGAAAGCAAATACCAGTCACCGTTGCAATGGCCGCTGCGAAGGAAGCTCGTCATCCTCATCGGCCCCTACATTGCTGCCGCGCTTGCCGCCTACTCGGCCGGTGCCTATGCGCTGGCCTCGCAGCCGCTGCGGGCGCGGTGGAACGTCACCGAGACGGAGTATGCGGTCGGCATCACCCTGTTCGTCAGCGGCTTTGGCTTCGTGCCCATGGTGCTGGCGCCGGTGAGCGAGGCGTACGGGCGGTACTGGGTGTTTGTGGGCGCCGGGGCCGTCTTCTTGCTCGGCACGCTGGGCTGCGCACTGACGGCGAGCTATGCGGGCATGCTTGTGTCGAGGTTCGTGACGGGCATGGGCGCGTCGGTGTTTGCAACGCTCACTGGCGGCGTTGTCAGCGATGTGTTTGACCGGGATCATCGGAATACGCCAATGGCGCTGTACTCGCTCATGATCATGGTCGGCACAGGCTTGGGACCGCTGGTTAGTGGCTCGATGGTGGATTACCTGGGATGGCGCTGGATCTTTTACTTGCAGATGATTATGATTGCGGCAACGTCTGCCGTGATTCTGGTACTGTTCCAGGAGACGCGAGGAAATGTCATTTTGGCCAGGCTGTGTCACCAGCTCAACAAGAAGATGGCAGAGAATGATGAAACAGCCCAGCTACGCTTCCATTCCGACGTGGTCCAGGAGAAGCTAGACATTGGTATAGTTTACCGCAGTTTCGTCTTTCCACTACGATTGCTTATTTCTGAGCCCGTTGTCCTCTGCTTTTCGCTGTGGGTTTCCTTTGCATGGGCCATCTTGTACATGCAGTTCAACAGCATCGGCATTGTATTCCGGAGCGTATATGACTTCTCCAGCCGCCAAGTCGGATTAGTCTATGTTGCCGTTGTGGCCGCATCTGTTTTGAGCGCCACCATTGCCATTGCGCAGGATCCCGTGCTACGACGAATCTGGCCGCAGAGAAGCACCTCCAACACACCGGAAAGCCGACTTTTATCCACCAGCGTCCAATCAGTTCTTCTGCCAGCCGGGCTGTTTTGGTTTGGATGGACATCTAGGCCAGAGATACACTGGATATTCCCCGTGCTGGCCATTGGCGCATGCACAATGGGCATCTTTAGCATCTACCTTGCCGTCTTCAACTACCTAGCCGATACATATGGGAGATATTCATCGTCGGCTCAGGCAGCGCAGAGCATGTGTCGCAATCTCCTGGCGGGCATCTTTCCACTATTTACGCACGTAATGCTGAGGAATTTGACGTATCATGGCGCGGGGAGTCTTCTAGGCGGCCTTGGGCTTGCGTTGACGGCCGTGCCGTGGCTGCTGAGCTTTTTTGGGCCTCAGATCCGGGCCAGAAGTCGGTTTGCAAAGACTGTAATGGAATAATGAACACAGCGCAGGCAATTACAATTGAACGCAGGCTGGCGCAAAAGGCAATCAATATTAGTGTTGAGAGCAATTTTTCTAGTTCCTACTTGGGTCGCCAAGCTTTCATCACTCTCTGACTTCCATGAATCCCCACAATGTACCTTCAGGCTCCTTTGCTTCGATTCCAGACCCATCAGAGCGCGCTGATATTGGTTTGAATCCGAACCAGAACGGGCTCTGAATGCGATATCCGTTTTGGCGCTTGATAAGTATAAAGTTTTCATCTCCTTTCTGTGCAGTGGCTCGAGCAACAAAGTTCCACCAAAAGTCGTGACCAAGAAATGTATTTTCAGCGACGCTGCGAAACCCGATGAAGCCGTCAGTCTCGGTACAGAGCCACTTCCAACGCTCAGGAATAGGTTCACTCATATCATATTCGATAATATTGTCAAGGATCAAATGGCCCCCTGGATGGCAGGCCAAGATTCGATCGTAGGTCTTGTCAACGATGACGAGGGTGTCGCCAGGCGTCGGGTCGTGCATGTGATTGCGTCTCACAGCCTCTTGTAGTTCGAGCCACACTCTACTGGATGAATTTTCCTCGGATTCGGTATTGGGGGTAAGCAAGCCGTTATGCGTCAGATCCGGTGTCAGATCTGATTCGGCGCCATCAGCGTCGGTGTTTTGAGACATAGTTAGGCCAACGCAAACCAGAGTGAAAGATGGAAACAGCAGGATATGTGCCCAGATAAATCGTAGTACTTTTCATGCAGGCTTGCGGGGTATGATGACCAAAGAGCAAGGTCGTTGATCGGCGCCACGCGGGGTGATTCCGTACTAGTACGAATAGTCGGAGCAACTAATCCGTACGCAATCCAATTCTATCATCTTACAGGGATTGATACCTTAATGATTATTCTCTGTGTTCCATTTTGACCAGATGAGGAACATGGATGATCATTTTCATCATTGAGTGGCAACAGGGCGTCCAAGCTCGAAAGCCTGATTTCCCTTCTCTCTTCGAGGATAGAAGAAATAGTGCTAGTCGGCAGGGAGCTCTAGACAACACTTATTAACCCCTGCCAATTTCCATCATATGCTGGCCGAACTCTAACTAAAACATTAGTTGATAAAAGTCTCCCATCTCGCGGTGCTAATAAAGTGGGTCGACGTTTTCACAGCCCAAAGCTAGTTTGCGCTCGCGGCGAGACCCAGCCCTACAGTAACCAGTCACATCATCATCAAACTGGGCATCACCGTACTCACTGTTTATCTCTCCCGCTATCTCTATAACCTCTCAGAGGCGTCCGTGATTGTTCTTGAACTCCATCCGACAGTTGTTGTCGTCCTTCGACAAAAAGACAATCGTTTCTCATGACCGAGTAAATCCACCGTGATCGGGCGCTAAAGATGCAGCTCAGCGTCGGTCCATTTCTCTGCATCTGCATGCTTTTGTTAGCGGTAAGCAAAACCAGCCAGTCCAGATGAAAACGAAATTTCGTAACGCGACACTGACTGGACTGGATGCGCTAGTTCAGTATCATGACAGAGGCTGTCCAGCGTGGCGATATTGAGGAATATGTGCGCGAATTCCGAGACCGGATTCTACTCTACGACGGCACTACCCCAGGTCACCAAAATGTCACGGCGGCATTTCTTCCCGCCGTGCCAGCCGCGAACCAGGATATATCGCGCGCGGTGGCGTTTGCCCGTCGTGGCGATCTGGACTCGGCTCGCGCAATCGCCGCACTTTACGCCTATGCGGTGATTGAGTACCAGGACATTGGCCAGGGCCGCAACCGTGACTACTTGATACTGCGCGAGGAGCTCGATGGCAACGGCCTCGGCAGAAGGAACTGGGGCATGTATGTCTTTGCAAAGATTGGTCCAAGAGGTGCTTCCTACGGCACGCCAATCTCGATTCAGGTCCCTCACCCCGTGTTCGACAGGAATACGCCCGAACTGGGTATCAGAACATTTGTCGAAACCAACGCAGATTCTTTCTTCATTGCCGGCATCTATCGGTACAGCACCGAAGCTTCCAAAGAACCGTCCACCTGGTCCAACGCCAGCTCTTCTGACATGGCCCACAACGAGCATAGCTTGTTCCTCCAACTAGCAGAGGATTTCACGCGGCCGGCTGCATTCAACTACTTTCGTGGGCAGAGAGCCACAACGGTAATACAGATTCATGGGTTTGGAAACAGCGACATGGAACATGGCAAGTGGACCTACAACCCCAAAAGCTCATATCCTCAAATTGTACTCAGCAATGGTGATAAGTCGCTTCGAGGGAAGCGCGTCGCCATCTTGGACCGACTCTCTCAGGAATTCTGGAAACGTGCACCGAAAAGCAACCAAAGGATGACGACGGGGGTCTACAATGGCTGGGAGTACAGCGATCTCGGCGCGACTGGCAATGTTGTCGGGAGACGCATTCGCGCACGAGGCGACGGTTCTACCTTTATCCACATTGAGGCCGACCCCTCTATTCGGGTCACTGATGGATGGGCCAAGGCGCGAAATATCGATGCGCACGCAGATCGGGCAGAGAAATACGGCCGGTTCGGCCGCACGTTGCGGCTGGTTCTGACAGCCGAGGACGGGCTGGCGCAATTAATTGCACAGAAGCTGTAGCGGATGAAAGGCTTGTCGAATCTACGAATGTATACTATAAACCTCGATGATCAACCCTCTACACCCCTCTGCAAATGTCATTTTGAGATCGAATGGTGTGAAAGGCCTCCATCAAGCCGCGGAAATGGATCCATGCAGCAATCATGACCGCAACGTGGAGGATCTGGTGGCTCGCGCCAAAATTATCAAACCTGTAGGGAACCCATCTTTCGGGAATCTTGTTTGGTTAGCAGTGCACACGGTCGAGTTTGATCAGGACACGTACTCTTGCAGCATAGATCAATGCGCCCACGAGATTGGCCGTTGCCATCCAGCCCATCCAGACCAGTGACATGCGCGACTTTTGCAGCTCCCATCCGTGAAGGATCAAACCATGAACTACAAAGATGATGGAACTGAGGCCAAACCCGGCGTAGAAGCTGGCGCGTATCTTTCTGTATTCGGGTGTGACAAAGGCGGGGGTGAGGGTGAAAATGGTGCAGCAGAGTGCTGTGCTGGTCGTCTATTTGTGGTCAGAGAGAATAGAACAGAATCGAAGCAATCAAAAAAATTACCATTGTCCAATACATGATTCTGAGGTTGTGATTACAGATGAATCCGTAGTATATTGTTGGGATGCCCGCTCCCCACATCAGTACCAGAATGCCCAAGTAGTCGAGTTTGTTGCAGAATCGTGACACGTCGTGGCTATGGTTCCACAGCACATGGAAGCTGAGAATGGGTTAGCGACGGTAGACTCCTTTCTTTATTTGCTTCAATGTCTCACTCACACGGTCGAAAAGATGAAGCACACAGCGACGCCTACGCAGTAAACGGAGACAACAAGCACATCTTCCTTTTGAGCGTTTGGCTGCGACGGAAAGATATCATGATGGAAGTGAAAAGGAAGCAGTAGAAAAATCAGTGCCCCAAGAAGGTGAGAGTATGTGTTAACAGTCTGGTTGTTGACATATAGCAGCGAAGTAAACGAAGTCCACGCTGAGCCAGATGTTGGCCTGAACAGGGTACAAAAGGTCAGTCTCCAGACTGGGAGAGAGAGAGAGAGAGAGAGAGATAGAGAAAGAAAGAGAAAGAAGACAGTTACCTGTAGCCAGACAGGATATGCTCGTTATCTTGCTGCCAAAACGGAAGCTCGTGGAAGAAGAGCAGCCTTGGCGTCTCGAGCCATGCCGCGCGACCGTATTTCCGGACAGCCTCATGGCTGGGCGGCGGAGTGACAGGGGCGGACCCAACCTCTGTGGCCATGACGGATATGGGTGAGTTTTTCCTGAGCGACATGACTGGCAAGCCCAAGCTGAACCTGATACTCTTCGAAGCGACCGTGTAGGAGTAAAGAGGGGTTACGACACAAGAAGGATTACCACCAAAGGGTGAAGTGTCCTGTTATGCATCAGCAAGGCTCGCAGCTTGCCGACGAGAAAAACCCAAACTGCATGAGGAGATTACACCTCGGCCCCTTTGCCGCCCAGCGGTGCTAGGTACAAATCCTGGACAGGCCCCCATTCCACCAACGACATCCTCCACAGCCCTCCTATTGACTTTGGACCCGGCGAATCCTTCGAATCTTCAGGGGACAAAGAGCCCTGTCTTGCCTGTAGGTTCCTGTGGCGTCCAAAGAAAACAACGCTGTAACCGTCCGAGTGCTCCGCTGAGCGGAAGAGGGCCTGAAGGATTCGTTGTCCCCGCTGGAGCTGAAGGACAACGGCCGCGGATCGGCCCGGCCAAATTTTCGTCTGATACATAGTGTCTAAGGGTGGCCGCCAGCCTAGTTAGATCGGAATGAGGGGGGAATGGGGGACACTAACCTCTTTTTAATACTAGTCTCTGAATCTATTTAGTGTTCCCCTTCTCTCTAGTCTTTTTCGTGTTAGTGCTGCAGTTTTTCTCGTCGTTTGAATATTATACTACTGGCCTTAGGAACTTTTTTTATATTTCATTTTTTTCTGCGTTTTCATCTGTTGCGTCGGTTGCGCCATGTCGATCGCATTGCACAGGCCAACTACTCTCAATTCCACACTTGTTGGCTATGTTGGTGAACCCAACGGGCGTGGTACACTCTCGTTGTTGTTCTCCTGCGTCTTTACTCTATTCCTCTGTGTCTGGTCCGCAGTGCATCTGAACTTACCAGAGCTGGATGAGAGCCCCTCCTCATACTCGTACAGATATTTCAAATGGAGTCTACTGGGACTCTTTGGGCCGGAACTTGTAATATGGGCTGCCTGGAGGCAGTACATCTCAGCTCGATCATTGACAAAGATAATTCGCGAGGTAAGCCATATTTTATAAACTTGATTTGCAATTTTGAGCTAATCAATTGTCATAGAATTCGGCCACCGAAAGTGACGATATCCGAGCGCAGCAGTGGACCATGATTCACAGCTTCTACACCGGAATGGGTGGATTCGTCTTTGATTTGACGCCCTGCAACGAAGAGAAAGGCTCTCCGTATATTACAACTCACAAACGCTTGCACGTAACACCACGTGGCATCCAGCTTCTAGCCAAATGCGGCCTACTTCCCTGCATCACGGCTGGTGATATTACGGATAAAAGCAAGACGGACTGGTCGGGCAAAGCATTCTGCTGCCTACAAGTCTCTTGGATGGTGATACAAGCAATTGCACGTGCGGTGACGGGCCTACCCGTCACCCCGCTAGAGACCAACACCATTGGCCATGTCGTTTGCGCTCTCATCAACTATACTCTTTGGTGGAATAAGCCCCGCTGGGTCAAGGAGCCTACTGTTCTCCGCGGCGAGTGGACCGAGCCACTATGTGCTTTCATGTACATGTCGAGCCAAGTGAGCGCTGAAAAGCGGATAGATCGCGACCTCTTGCGTGACTTTGGCGTCAAAGCCGAGATGACGTCCGTTTTGTACTTTCCTGGCGATGCCGACGGCGACGACTCCCACAAGCAGTGCCACATTCATGAGGAGTATGCAATCGCCATGGATCTCCGGCACGATCCTATCTTACAGCCATCAGGCGGCACTGTTCAGTCCCACTCGGCCCCTGGATCCCTGAGGGGAGCATCAAGTCTTAGAACGGGACACATGGGCGCGCGCACTAAGCCGCCAGCGCAGAATCCTATGGACGAGTTCCTGGAGCCCTTTCACGCCAATGTCAGAAAAAGGCGATGGGACTTGGCTTGTGAGGCAATCCAGAGATACCCAATGCTAAAAGAGCGTCTAGAGCCCAAAGAGCTCAATGAGGATGAATTGCGATACCGAGAAGCCTTACGGCTATACCCTGAAATGCCTGAAACGATCAAGCAGCAATTTCAGCGTCGATGCGGTGTCTCCGATTCGAGAGCATCGACTTGGCAGTGCGAGGGGCTCGTGTGTCGCTCTGAAGAGCTTGTCGTCGAGCGTCCACGGAATTGGCCTGGCGATGACCTCGTGCGCAACATGCAGGGTCACCTCATGGGCCTCGTCTTGTGGAACGCCAGCACCGTCTACGGGGCCATACACCTGGCAGGTTGGCATGAAGCTTTTCCGACAGTCCTGGAGTCATGGTTCTGGAGAGTGTCGGCTATGTATATCATTTTTAGCGGCCTGCTATGGTCATTTCTCAACCTTCTAGGACACGTTTCTGGGCACGTCTGGTGGTATTGGTATGAGATACTGGCTGGTGGAGTCCGCCGACGCAGTCATGTGGTCATTTACGTTTTGTGCTGCCTTGGCGGAACGCTGTATATTGTTGCTCGTGTTTTTCTAGTGCTCGAGGCCTTCATTTCTATCCGAGCGCTACCTGCCTCGGCGTATCAGTCGCCCTCCTGGGTGCTGACAGTACCGCACATCTAACAAGGCCGCCAACTCGGACGTAACTTTGTTCCAGCATCTTCTGAAAATAACGACCTCGAATTTGACGTGTAAACCAAGTTTTCACTTGGGCAACGGCAGCATAAAGGGACAGTTAGATCTTTCTGATATCAAGCACATAGTATTTAGCCTTCTTCTTTTTGCTAGTATTTGGCTGATGATCGCATTGACGTCAGATCACACCAACCGAACAAATTATGATCAGCCCTGCACCATAGACCGTGGCCACTCTAGCCAATGCGACCACTCAACACCCAACAATTCGACCAGAGATCTAATAATAAAATCACCGGCATCGCCAATATGCCACAAATGTCGACCGTGGTGCAGCAGCACCGCATACCAGCCCATAATGGCAGCCGCTTCAGGCCGATGCCGCGCAAGTAAATCGATAAATTCCTCCGGCAGATAGATGTTCCAGCTGAACAGCATCTGATATGAATTCTTGTCCGACACGGGCCTGGCCAGCTCATCGAAGCCGACTTGAAGATGATACACGGCGGTGCGGCACGATTCTCGGGACACAGGGTCCAATCCTGGGGTTATGGCAATGAGCCGCAGGAGCTGGTCGCATTCATGGCCGCGTGCCGCTTCATGCGCGTTGCGCGCCCCCCATTCGAGCAGAGGAGCGAGATCGGACTCGAGCAGGCTCGACCAGGACACGCCAGAAACAACGGCGCGGATCCCTCTCTGAAGCTGCGCGCACTGCACAAAGCTGTCAAGAAACGCGGCGAAGTTGCCTTGTCGCGTGTTGAGTGTGTCCACCAACGAGTGGCGAGAGAGAAGGGACGAGAAGAGGACGGCAGGCATGCATGCGTCGCTAGTGAGCGGCTGCGAAGCGCTGAACCCTTCGATAGCCTTTGTCTGCAGTTTCAAAGCCTGTCCGTAGTAGAATTGGAACTCGCTCGGGTGCACATGCGCAAGGTGGCGCGCCGACAAGGCCAGGATCTGATGAAGCAGATAGGGCGTCTCCAGGGCAACTCGCAGCACGAGCTCAGTGCCACCCTTGGCGAGATGGTCGGGAATCTCAGGCACGGCTGTGGGTAGGGAAAAGTGAAGAATGAGGCGCATGTGATGGATATTTACAGACGCATCCGGACCCGACGCATTGGCAGATCCAAGGCTGTGCGTAGGCGTCACGGCCGAGGCGCCCTGCGCCGGCGTACTGGCTGCGCTGACGATTGCATCGGTAGAAAGGCGGACGGCTGGTGAGAGATTCTCAGGGGGGCGAGGCGTTTCTGTGCGAAGCGTATCTGGAGTCGATTTGCGAGCTTCCACGCGGCCTTGTCGTGCTTGGGTAGGTTTGCGACGCCGTATTGCTGCGTATTCGCAGGTCCGTTCCACCACGACGCAGTTGGTGCACTGCGGCTTCGTTTCGTCGCACTGGTCGCTTTGTCAGTGACGCGTCGAGTTACGTCTGTGGTAGTCTCACTTTGATATGCCGTCGTTTGCATTCGACGCAGCCGTTCCTTGATTTTTTATGTGATTTTCGCGTCATTAGGATGTACGCGCCGTGTTTGTAAGAGGTAGAAAATACGAATCCGCGGAAGAAGCACTAGAGTTAGTTGACAAGTGGGTCTGCGGGGAGTATGAGGGTACGGCGTGTTTGAGGAAGGCTGTGCTAATTAGATAGGCCGGCTGGCTAATCGTTGAGATCATAAAATTGCAGGAAATGTCATTCGTTGGTTTTTATTCTTTATTGGTTGTCATCATTTAGTAGTTATAATCATTTATTCGTTTCAATCAGACGAGGGGGGACGGTCGGTAGCGAAAAGACGTCAAGTTATCTGGCGGCTTGGTAATTTGCACGACTACCACTTTGGTGCACAATTTGCCGGCAACGTATGTAGGAGGCTCTGCAACTTGAGTTATTCCTCAACTGCCATGCCGCGCTCGCAATGGTTTGCATAGATCTCGCTAGTCGACTCTCTTTTGGCACATCGCATGCATCCGTGCATCAATCAGATTGACTCCTCTGGTCGTATTAACAGCGTATTCAAGGACGGTGCTAATTGCCCGTTTGGGAGAATTGCCCCGCATTTACCTACGTGTTTAAACTTTCGCGTATTTACGGACAGAACAGAGAGCGAACACACAAGGAGAATAGAAATAAAAATAGAATCGTCGCAGTTATAGTCAATGAAACTCAATCTTTGTCTCCATAGAGACCTTTTGCTCGACTTGTATTAAAACGCGCCAACCTGCTGTTCCTTTCTTTTGCAACTTCATCAACACAATCGCAAAGACCTGTCCCCTGCCGCCGTCCAAGACCGAAAATGCCTACACTTGAGCTTTACAACGGCTATCCGCTCTGGAAATACATTCCAAATCGTCCTGCGGCGGTCATTTTCATTGTTCTTTTTGCGTGCGCGACTGCATATCACACGTTCTTACTCTTCAGACATCGGCACTGGTTCTGCCTGCCTTTTGTCATTGGCGGTTTCTGTAAGCCCCTGCTCAACAGCAAACTCCTCCCGCTGTGCCAAATAACTGACTAGGTGCTTTCTAGTCGAGGCCATTGGCTATGTTGGGCGCTGCATCGCCTATGACAACACAGGCGGGCTGATTCCCTACATGCTCCAGTCCATCTTTCTCCTGCTCGCGCCGATCCTCTTTGCCGCGTCCTTGTACATGACCCTCGGCCGCGTGATCCGCTCAGTAGACGGCGAGAAATACTCCATTATCCGATCGAAACGCATCACCGCGATATTTGTCACGGGCGACGTTGTCAGCTTCATGATCCAGGGCGGCGGGGCGGGTATTCTGGTCAAGGCGGACTCTGCCAGTAGCAAAAACATGGGCCAAAACATCATCATCGGCGGCCTCATATTCCAGATTCTCATCTTTGGCATCTTTTGCGTGGTTGCGCTGTCCTTTCACCATCGATTCACCCGCAAAGCACTTGTCAACTGCTACCTGGACATTCCCTGGCAGTCGGTCCTCATTATGCTCTACGCGACCTCTGGACTGGTCATGGTCCGGAATGTGTTTCGCGTGGTAGAGTACGCCATGGGCGAGGATGGATACCTCCTTTCGAACGAGTGGTGTGTGTACATTTTTGACGGACTCCTCATGTTTTTTGCCATGGTTTTGTTCGGTGCAAGATACCCAAATCGCCTATTTCCCGTGAAACGGTCGAGCCCAACAATGGTACCTCTGAACGCTTATGACCGGTCGAAAAGAGACGACGTAAAGTCATATGCTTAGATTCGGCTGCTGAGGTTTGTGGAAAGTGCGAAAGTCGGACTAATACCAAAGCGCAGGGAAAGAAAATTAGGCTTAAATTTTTAGAGCGTAATCAAGACCTTTTATCGAGCATGTTTTACCACGGCTCTGTGTGCGCCCTATTCCAGTCTTCTTAGAATAAAGTGCCCCCCAAAGCGACTAGATCATCCTCATGCGGTTTGGTACCCTATCGCGCCAGACCTTGCCGGTCGCGGTGAGGATTACACCAACATTGTCACATTTATGAAGAAGATTCGTCAACGCATAGAAAAGTCCCGCAGAGGCGTATCCGTAGCGTTGTACATTACCACAATTTGAATGCCTGGCCTATGAAGCTACAAATTCTCATGTAGAGCTGTATCCCTCAGCCTTCCCATCATGGCCGCTTGGCTCGAGCTACAAGTTGCGTCATTTTGTCACGCTATTCTGGTCGGCGCCTCAGACACGGTGATGAATCAATCAAATCTGCCGGTCGATTTCCGTCCCCATCCATAACTTCCGAGTCTGCGTTGGAAGCGACCAAAGCTGCCGCTACGCTAACCGCGCCGTGAACCACGGCCCAATGGAGCGGCATGCCGAGCCGCACTACTATATCATCGCCCTCTGCCTGAATAGTCTCTGGCACGAGTGAGCCCCAAAGTCCGATTGCGCTAGAAGATCTCCCATGCGGCAGCGTAGCACGCGTCGCTACGGAACGGCCACCGTTCTGGATGAGGTGCTTTGCCATGGCTGCGATTTCGCCCCGATCGTCGTCATCCTCGTGCTGTGCGAGACAGTGAAGACATGTCCAGAATTCGCTCGTCTGGACGCCTGGGTCGGCGCCGTGTTGGAGTAGAATCTTTGCGGCCTGCACTGCTTTTTGATTGTGCGCCCCGGACCGGCCATACTTGAGAGTGGGTGCGAGAGCACACATCAGAGGCGACCAGGAGTTGTCGCTGAGGCTGTTGACATTGGCACCACGCTCGATGAGAAAACGCATCACATCGAGGGATTTGCCAGCAGCCGCCCAGTGCAGTAGCGTCTCCCCTTTGTCGTTTTTCATGTCTACCCACACTGAAGAGTCCTGAGAGTACGGGGGCAGATGGTCCAGGTAAAGGCTAAATATATGGGAATTTGACCCAAACGCGGCCAAGTGCAACGGCGTATTGCCTCTTTTGTCCTTGTCTGTCACACACGCACCATAGGCCAACAGAAGACGAACGCCAGCTTCGTGTAACTGACATTGCCCCGTGTATTTCTTGTACCGTATAGGAACGCCTAGACAATGAAGCGCCGTCTCCCCTTCACGTCCGCGCGTGTTCGGCTGTGGTCCGTGTTCAAGAAGTGCTTGGAGTGCTCCCACCAGGTCCACGAACTCGACTGCCATGAGAAGAAGACTTGGGCCGTCAGTGGTGTCGTCAGGGTCGGTACCTGCGCCAATCAGGAAACAAACCAGCTCTTTCTGATGCAGGTAGTCAACGCTGCCGTATTCTGGGCACAGGTCCACGACATCCGACTTGAAGCCGACTGCAGAGCGAAGGAAGGAGGTCGCGCCGTGCAGGTTGGAATCGATTTTGAAGCAGTTTCGTGGCTTCTACTCGCCAATTCGCGACCGCTTCACCAAGAGCAGACATTTGAGTGACGGTGCGCCATTCTGCTTGCCAGGTCAATACTTCCTCGAGGATAGGGACATCTCCGTAGCGGGCGGCCTCGGTAAGTATATAGTTACAGCGCCTTTGGGGAACGGAAGATCCTTCCTGTGCGAGTTTCTCGCAGAAGCGAGACAATACATCAATGTTGCCTGACGAAATAGCTGTTACGATTGGTGAAGTTGGTACCTCGGTACCCCCGTCCCACAGATCAGCACCAGCGTCCAGAAGAACATCGACAGCTGCGTGGTTGTTGCATCGTACAGCTACGTTGAGAGCTGTGCCGAATTCAAAATCAAAGTGGCCTATTTCGAGCTCCCCGTCAGCAGCGGCAAGCCGCAACTGGCGTGTATCGCGGTCACGGACGTGAGCATGCAGACGTGTCTCTGGGCTCTTGAACGCCTTGTTCATCTGCGTCCGTTCAGTGGGTTCCATGTCGGACGAACATGGCGGTAGGCCGTTGGAAGTGATAATCCCAGTCGGCGAAGTTGTCACGAAAAAACATATCCAGCCACGGCATCGCACAAATTCCCCTCGGTTGTATGGATTGTTTTGGAGCAAGCGCCAAGCCTCAGCTTGGCTGAATCCATCTCAGACGGAATAACAATCTTCCAGAACGCCTCTTGGAGCTCTCAATCTTTCTCTACTACGCATCAAAGAGCAACAATGCGGCTGAGGATTCGAATTTGAGAGAGAAGCACGCCTGCCAGAAGATTCATTTGAAATGGTTTTTCGCGCGTTGACAGTGGTGAGTGAACCCGGAATTTTTCTTCAATGATGTAGACGTCGTCATCGACCGCAATACCCCGCGAAAATTTCTGGACTTTTGTGGCGGGGAGGTGAAAGCGAGCTTCAAAGTCATTCTTCTGATGTTGAACAATGCGTTGTTTGTGGAGAGATCTGAGACAGTGCGAAGAAATCGACCTATGGGTCGGCGCACAGTGGCTGGGGCCGGAATCTTGAGAAGGCATGCGAGACTCCTTCGATGATAGAGCTGCCATTTGTCTGTCTCCGATTACCGGCAATGATTACGGAGCAGGGCGGCTGGCGGGTGGAGAGCTACAGGGCGATCACAATGGGGGCCGGGCGCACGGCGGGCCAGCACCGGGACGGGAAAGCTGCCGGGTACGACGGATGTTAGCTCGTCCTGTCATCGCCTCGCTGCCACGCCACCTACATGGATGAGAAGTATCCGTAAAGGCACATTTGTATAAGTACCGCAACAGCTACTCTACTCAACCGCGCTTGACTGGTGGAAAAAGTTTGCGCTAGTTACCCAAACGGTGTGTCGCATCTCGCAAGCGCGAGAGAACTTTTTTTCCGATGATTTCGGGCTGTATATTAGATTCCCTGCTATTCGACGTACTCAAGATTCCGCAGAAATTGAGAGGTACTTTGTCTTGCGGCTCTTACTCAACTGGTAATGTGGAGAATGAATTGTTGAGGGGAAACTTGGTGCATTATACCCGGCCGCCCGGCTTCCCGGCATGTCAGACGAGGCGCACACTCTTTGGAATTTTGGCCAAATTTATAACCCTTTCGGTCCAAGATCGGCCACAATAGGGTCAAGGTACGGAGCGATGGAGCGGCATTCGGCGGGTCGTCGCGCCCAGATGCGCCGATCTCCTGCAAGTCGGTCGCTATTGAATCATCGACGGCACGGGTCGCCAGTTTTTCATATTTTTTAGAGCTAAATCACACCTCAT
The DNA here is from genome assembly GCA_030780425.1 of Beauveria varroae. Taxonomy (NCBI): domain Eukaryota; kingdom Fungi; phylum Ascomycota; class Sordariomycetes; order Hypocreales; family Cordycipitaceae; genus Beauveria; species Beauveria varroae. Next base: position 6,287 of record JAPFUP010000207.1, on the reverse strand, counting down.
AACTACGCCATGGAAAAGAATCTATTCCAATCCAGGCAGCATTTTTCTTGTGAGCGCACTTGCCGGCAAGAAACCACCCTAATAACACAGAATCACAAGGGTGGCCGGGGTTGGAAGCTGACAGCTTTCTTACATTGAGCTAATGCTGCTGAGGATTCGCTCATCCCTGAGACATGCGGAGAACGTCCCTTCCGGAGTTATTGAAGTTCTATATCCGCATTCCTGTAGTCCTGCAGTGTTACTCATACTACATGGCTATTGCAGATGCACATAGTCTGAACGAACTGTACACACATCTCCTTGATAGTGCCAAACTTCCAGCGCGGTTACTCATAACGATGATGGTTAATGACATATGGTTTTACGGTATATAATGTGGGTTGGCATCGTGCAGTGCAATGGCGTATTGTTAGTGTCCATGAATACCGTAGGACAAGGCTCGGCTCGTGGCCCGCACCCCAACGTACATATTAGACTTGACAGCTCCGGCCAGCGGGTCAGATTACCTACCGAAGCCTTTGCACGACCAATGGCACACGAGCTTGGTAGCCTGTGATGTAATGCTAGCATCGCTGTAATGCCGTCAGCAGATGTGTGTCGTGTTTCAAGTCGGATCATCGGTGGCTGCTGATTGATATGTTTTCAGAAATCGCCGACCCGAAGCTGTCACTTGTGAGAAGGCGACGAACGAACGAGCCGACCTTCATAAAAGTATAAAAGGGGAGCTATTCTCCCACGAAATTGAATCCATCATCATCAGGACGCAATACAACAATACAGGCATAACCACAATCATCTTCTTTTACTCATTATCAAACCATCTCCTCAATCAAAATGCAGTTCTCCGCCATCATCTTCGCCGCTGCCACTCTATTCGCCGCCGGCGAGGCTTGCAAGTGCTTCACCGGCTCCAACATCAACTTTGGTGCCTCCCGCAACTGCTGCGCTCAGTCTGGCGGTCGCTGGACTGGTGATGACTGCGCCTTTGCCGGTACTGGCGGCAACCTCGGCAAGTTCAACAGCTGCTGCGGCCAGAACGGCGCCAACTCGGACTGCGAGTAGATTACTCTCCTTGTAAGACAGCAATTGCGTTCAGACAGTCAAGATGGTACCATTGAATTTACTAACTCTCGGAACAGGACCACTGTCATTTCTTGCGCGAATTCTTGAGACATTGAAAGTCCACAGTAGCTTCGCTACAGGTGCCATCAATGATGGAATGTTGGGATACGGATATGACATGCTATTATTGGTATCAAAGATTTTCGCTTCAGAGTTCTGGAACTGTGCAGAGATAGCAGTGAATGGCTTAGTTTGAGAGGACTTATGGTAGGCTCAGACATCTATAAAGGAACACGTGGAGGAACTACTGTCCAATTCTGGTGATATAATGTGCATGCTGACCTTGACGCACAAGATCGCCACAGGTATCTACGCCCTCTCGTCGCCAGCTACCCAGCTGCAATAGCTTGTGCATTGGAACTTACCATTTTTATATCACACGCCATTTAGTTTACAATCAAAAAAAGAATTGAGACCTAGTCGCGACCACCCACTTCTATACCACACGATTGCTTCGATCGTCGCCCAAACAACACGACAGACAGCAGGAGGAGTTTTCGCGCGATAGATGTAATGTAACATGCAAGTCAAGGTCGACAAAGAGTACATGGATCAATTCATGTAGGCTGTCATATTTTGGTAGTCTCATGTTCGAGTATGGCTTGCGTTTTTGTTGCTTATCAAAGTGCTTCTGGATCAAGGTGCTTCCAGGTGGTGCACCCCGCGGTTTGGTGCACTCGGTAAACTACTTTACTGACAGTTTGTAGTAAAGTGATAACACCCAGAAGCACCCTTCGTTGGGTTCGGCATGCCCGACTTCCATTCCTGAGCCTTTGTACCATCTGGGCACACTTGACCCTCCAAAACCTCCAATTTAAATCCCGTTCCAGGGCATTGCTTAACTTGAACTGTTGGTAAACTTGGAGTTGGTTCGACAGTGTGTTCCAGAGGCGCTGCGGGTGCGGGATCGTGGTCCTCGAGACAGGAACTGCTGCTGTTATATTTTCCCCGAGCAGACTGGTCATTAGCATCAGATATCGTCACCTGGCTGGGCAAGTCAAACCCCTTGCAAAAGATGTCAGTGCCGCACAACTTCTCGAGGAAGAAATTCGCGGAGGTCAATTGCCGACAACTCTCCTCAGGGGCCGTACGCTTCGTCCATTGAAGCCGCTCAGTATGGGGTTCGTTGCTTTGGGGGTCGGTTCGCACAGACAGACACATAGCTGTGTCAGCATACTTCTCGCTATTGCCAAATTCGTACAGTCTTTCTTGACAGTATAAGTTTGTCCCACAGTAGCTCTCGCGATGCTCTTCGACGCTGCCTCCGGTGTTACGTCGACATCTCTGCTTAGCCAGGTCGATATTCCAAGGATCGGGGAAGAATGGTAGCTTATGCGTCTGCCTAACAGGCTTACTAGGTATCCATAAACGCCAAGGCCGGGGCTGAGTGTCGCTCCCTTAAGACGGGCTGCGGTACTTCTTCCATAGACCATGCATGCGATCGATCTGGCCGCGTGTAAACTCCGACCTACAAGACCTATCGCCTGAAATTAATGAGTCTCCTATTGGCATGGGGTGTTTGGTACTTACTCTGCTGAATAATCCATAATGTTGTGGATAGGGTCAAGGCCTTCCTTTCCAGGGCAAGAATTGCGATCGATTTGACAGCCGCGGGAGGCATTAGCTGAGGCGGGGGTATCGTCAATAAAATCACCTTCGCCGTCACAGCCGCCCTCAAAGGTGTGTGCTAAACCGATCCAGTGACCGACTTCATGAACGACCGTCAGGCCTTTGTTATAAGATTCAAAGCTTCCGCCAGGAACTGTACCCGCTGCTATCCTAACACCATCCTCCGACGGATGTTGTTTTAGCAGATCAGGAGTCGGGCTCTCGCCACCCAGGATAGGATCAGATCAACCTGATCACTGATGTGTTTGACGAAGTAGATATTAAGAGAACTTTTATCGCCCTTGTGGTAATAGGAGGCGCCCCATGGATATGAGAAGGACGTAAATCCCTTGTCAGAAACCCATTCTATATCTTGAACGATAAAAGAGAAGTTTGCCGGCTGAAAGTGAGTATTGAGCACATCAAGCTGCTCTTTCAAGGTATCCAACTAGAGAAATCATTGGCTTAAACGAGCATAGAATTAGGCCATTCTTGTTGGAAAACAATACATTAAGAATCTCTTCCTCTGTTGGTGAAAGAACATGCATATACACGTCGATATATACTTGCGGGTGCACAGCTGACTGATTTTGGCGGGCCAGATCGCGTTCCGCAGCAGCAAGGTCTCTGTGAGCGGCAGCCAGCTCATCCTCCATGGCCACTATAGGAGCCAAAAGAGCAAGCCAGAAGCTGGCACAAAAGATAAAAGGAGGCATGGTGAATTGACAGTTTGATGAGTGTTGGAATAGCATAGCAAAGGGGCTACTGCGAGACGTTTAAGAGCGGCAGGCGAATCATGCGGTGATTCCCGGATTATAAATTTAACCGCGCTCAACTTATCTAATCTGACCATATTATGAAGGGATAGCCTATAAGTACTGAGTAATATAGGTAAGTCTCGTATTCTAGCATATACTAACAAGGAAGCTCGAAGTATTTACAGCGTAACGCATACATGTATATACTTAAGAAAACTTGAAACACACGAGCATTTACTTGGTTTACATAACTCTAATTAAAAGCTGGTGATTAATCATACAGTCGGCTTTTGCCGACACACCAATTTGATTTTATACGACGCCTTTTGTTGACGGTATCCACACTCGGCAACAGATGGCCCGATCCGACACGCCGAAATAAGTGTGTGGCGCGCATGAGTGTCCCGATCATCAATTTCTCGTTGCTTGCTTATAAGTAGTCACCCTCTAGCTAGCTTCTTCCCTTTCCATCATGATAAGCCTTTCACCTATTCCTATTTCTTTTGCAATGTAATCGCTCTCATGGCCTTGCTGTAGATCTCTTCGCGCGATCCGTCACAGCTACCGCTGTTAGCTATTTCAAGGGGCCAAGGACTCATGTGGTGCTGCGGGATGAGGAAGCCGGGTTCATGACGAAAAAAAGGTCTCCAGACCGTATTTAGACTTTGGCAGTGAATAACTCGGACAGCAAGAAACTATTAATCTACTATACAGCAACAGAAAGTGCTTTAATTTTACTAGCGATTAAAACAAGGGTGCCTTGCTGACAAAACGAAGCGAGTCATGTAGACAGGTTGACAGGTCGACATGGTTAAATAAACCACTTAATAAGCATTATAAAATTGTTACACAGGCATGACATTTTTACATAGCTACATGTCATTCGATGTTTTCACAGACACCTCATCCGAGGGTGAGTCCACCAACTTCTGTCTGATCCCAGACCGCCAGCATACTCAGCCCACCGGCCTCTGGTAGTCTAGCTGAATTCGTGAGCGAAAGGAGATGGGATTAAAACTATGCATCAGGCCAACAATGAATAGGCCCGTCTCATTCGTGCTTGATTATGCGCTCTCGTGAGACAAATACAATGGACACTTGCCTCCGCTGACACGCCAACTCACTAAATAACTGCTGCGGGAGCATTGCAGTGTTTGATCTAATGGCCTCTCGGACGCGATTCGCTGGCAACATCATCAACCTCTCCCTGTAAGCCTCCCTCTTCACAAGTAGCCAAAAAAGCTCTGGAGGCGGCCATGGGGGAGGCACAGGACGAGGCAAAATGATGCGACCATTGCCAGTGCGCTGCAGGGCCGCATCTACCCGGTAGTAAGCAGCCTACGTTGCATCAGGTGTCATCGGAGGTGCAGCTTCCTTGCCACGAGAATGGCGGGGCTCACCCATATTTATTTCTTAGCCGAATGTTGTGATTCAACATGAGCGAACAATAATCTACCACAAATCATCCCTAGGGTAGCCAGAATGACCGAAACGTCTTCCCTTTCAAATGCCACAACCATCTACGTTGGCTTTGGCAGCAACATGTGGAAGCAGCAAGTAAAGACTCGCTGCCGCACTGCAGCATACCTCGGCATCGCTCGTCTGCCCGGCTATCGCTGGTTCATAGCCGCTCAGGGCGGTGCCAACATCACCCTGGGGTCCGACGACGATGAGGTCTGGGGTTTGGCATACTCGCTGCAGCCCAACGACGAAGCGGAGCTCGATGTCATTGAGCGGGTGCCGACCCACTTTACAAAGAACATGATCCAGGCACAGTTATGGGAGCCGATGGCCGCGGACGGCACTCCAGCGGATCCTGCTCAGCCAGGCAGGGTTGTTGGGGTGCTCGTGTACATGAGTCATGAGCGAATTGCGACTGGGAAGCCGAGAGACGAATATGTTGTCCGCATGAACCATGCGATTTCTGATGCGTTGAGCTCAGGTGTACCTCTGTCATATATTGAGAATGTGTTGCGCAAATGGATTCCTGATGGTAGTGTCGCGCAGGCTGAGCAGATTTAGGACGATGGATTAACCTGTCATGTGAGCCTTGTCAAGACCCCGTAGGACGGGACCTTGTATCAAGACGGCCTTTTTTGACTGTGCTGGTTCGGTTAGAAATCGATACATACATATGCGACGCTTGTGCAGAAGACCTCCTTTTCCGAGGAGATCTTCGCCATTTATGACTACCGTTCCCTATATCACTTTATTTACTTTGTAACTTAATAATATGCGTTTATAGCACACCGTCAGAAATTTCTCCAAGCCCTGTCTGAATACCCCTGAGAGGCCACTATTCTGACATCATGACAAGCCCGCAAATGACTCCTAGTCCCCTCTACCCCACTTGCCCACCTAGATTTAGAGTTTTTATTTTCTGGTACCTAGATCATCGGGCTCCACTCTGGTGGGCGGCTTTTGCCCGACGTCTCGGCGTTTAAAATTAATTAATCAATCAATCAATCTATCAATCGAAACATACGTATCACGATCCAAGTCTTGATTGGTAATAAAGTGCAGGCAAAAGCCTGCACTTGATTGTATTAGCTAAAAGTGGGTTATTTCTCTATTAGGGCCAATAAGAGGCCACGCAGCTTGGCGGCTGCAACAGCCTCACCAGCCTCACTAGCCTCACACCTGTCACCACTCCACAATCCTTAAATCGTGCCATTCTCAAGATCTGCAACGAGTTCCGCAAGCTCGTCTTGGAGGACAACAACCTCGAGTTTCTCGACTTGAGCACTGGTTGTTTGGTTGAATGACCTCTTCCTTTCCACCAGGCTTGTCAACAAATAA
>JAPFUP010000206.1:0-18284 GCA_030780425.1 Beauveria varroae | reverse complement strand
ATTATATATAAATACATTAAAATTCTTATTTTAATTTATTTAAATAAAAATATAGAAAATAGTTATAAATGTTTTAAAGTGATTTTTTAAAAAACTTTATATAATACTCCCTAATAAACTTAATTAGACCTTATAATAGATAGAATATAGTATAGCTATTACCTCGCTACTCTGGTCTTTCTCTAATTACTAACGGCCTAAGCCGCTTTGACGGAGAGTCTTGGCGACCGTCTGGTCACTTCCCCGTTCATCAGTATTCATCGAGTCAACACATCAAAGTTTGTCTCAGCGCCGCGAGTGACTTATTTCCAGGTTGCAAGCGACGGCTACATTCAGTTGTTCGTTGGGGAGTTACTAACGAGGAAAGAATAAGCCTTGCTATCGAAGCAGTGGTGAGACGGCTTGTCTTGATGTTTTCACCATGCATCAGGTTGCTACTTGCGTTGAACACTTCACTGCATTTTGAATCATCAAATCAGATTTTCTTTCTCTTCATCTTGCACGAAATTTTCCATCTGTGTAAAACTAAACCGCTTTCGCGCCACTCTGAACAGCCATCAACTGACGTGAAACATTAGGCTGTCTCTTCAATAGGCCGCAGCCACACGGCCGTGGCGGCTTCAACCGTGCCGTTGAACTCCTTGTCATACGCCGGTACTTCAAGAGTGACTGCAACAAGCTCCTGGATTTGAGCCCCGTCAAAGGAAAGAATACGAAGTTTGCCCGCAATGTCATCAGTTAGAGCCAGGTATTGTAGGGACGGCGCATCGGGAGATGCTGCAGCCACCCAAGGCGCAGGCTCAATTGCGTTGGCCGATTTTCCACTTGTTGGAGTCTCCCAGATGTCAACAGCTTCCGTATGCACCAATTTGCCTTCGGTGTCCAACTCAAAAGCCGACACGTAGCCGTTGGCATTGCTGACACGGCCTCTAGTGGACGCAAACAAGTATTGAGGGGGACTGCCCGGAGGTCCAGTGGAGAGTCGAACTTCGTCCGCCGCAAAGTGCGTTACGTTGCTACCCTGGGGCAGAACGCTGGCACCTTGCAAATGTTCCAGGTCCTTTACAGTTCCATTGCAGTGCTTCTTCACATTGAAGACATCCACCATATTAGAGTGCTCTCCAATGGTGTATAAGATCTTTCCGTTTGGGTGCGGCCAGGCATGGCGGGGGCCGTCGTGGTCCCTCGGCGCTCCATACAACTGTTGGTCTGCAAGGACGGCAAGGTTGCCGTTGGCTTCCGAAACCGTAAAGGTCCACACACCATTTGCTCCAATGTCTGCAACGTATAGCGTGTTTCCGTCAGGGCTTAAATCAACACTGTGCGTTCCGTTTGCAATACCAGCGACCCTGCCAGGTGCACCCTTACTGCCGCCGATGGGGAAATAGAGTTGTTGTGCTAGATCGCCCAGGGTCCCGTCACTTTCGACAGGGAATACTTCGCCCGATGCGCAGCCGGCGCTATACAGATAGGAGTTGGTAGCGGTAACGTAGCCAGACAGTTCGACTACTGGCTTGGAGTTGATCAACTCGAGTGTATGGGATGAATCATCATCATCGCGATCGAGTCTGTAGGCTGCTACACCCGGGGGCTCCCAAGTCGTTGCGTAAAGTGTCTTTTGATTTGGTGCAAAGGAAAGCCATGGGTGGTAAGCGGTAGCATTGCTGATATGCGTAACATTGAGATGGGCAAGATGAGGGTCAAAGGAGAGCGTGTATAGGTAGGGGGCATTGAAAGTGCCCACAAACAACTCCATATTCGGTTGTGTTTTGTGACTTTGATTCCACTTGTGTTGTGTGACTTTAATTCCAATTTTGTTTTGATTACACTTTTGGTTGGTCCTGGCTTCTTAAGTAGATGAATAATGCTCAGGCCTTTGCAGAGGCCAATTGACCAGCGCGACGTCCTTATGCTTCATGCCTTGTGGTGTGGTGTGACACGCTCCGCAAACTTTAAACATGAAGATTTCCGGAATTTCCGAGATTCCCTATCTTATCAACGCGCCTTTCAACAGTACAGAAATCCCAAGAGCATATGTCGATAAGCATATTTTGCTTGGCTCAGGTAAATATGAGCTGCGCAGCTCTATCCATTTTGCTGTCGCGAGGATGCGGCACCACATGCACAACGAATCAATTGGATGATGCATTCCTAATGCGGTTTGAGGTTACTTGGCATTTTTCGGCCGATGCCATGAAGCCAAATGGTGCAATCATGGTATCAATTTTTCGTGCATCAACTTTTGCGCTTATGAATGGTCGCTTTCAGTGGATATCTGTCTCATAGTTTCTCAATACGTGATTTCTAGGCCAAGCATGCGCGCCCACGTGGGTGACCAAACTGTTTCTCACGACTCAGAATTTATTGGGACCGATCAAGCCTCTGCCGGCTCATCTTTTGGGAAAATCCACCCCGGCACACCCGGCTAGATTGCCAAGCCGGTAATAAAAAACAGGGCCACCATTTGGTAGCCGTGCCCGCCGAGTCCCCGCCCCCTCTCAAAAGCCGTCCCCGCAAGAGGGGGCGGGGCTGACGGGGGCGGCCCAACGGCTAACGTCAGAATGTCTCGTGTGTCTGTACGGAGGCGTACTGATAAGAGATTCAGACAAATTTTTTGATACCCGCTCGAACTGCATCCTCAGCCAATGACGTCACATCACCGGAACCCCCAATGGGGACGGCACGAGAAAGGGAGCGGGGACGGCTAGTATCTAGAACATCAAGACGTGTCGAGCAAGCGAGATGCTTGTCGCAACAATTTCTTGCCAACCCTGTCTCTTTGTAGCCAACGACCAGACGACGGCCCGCCGCCATACTTGAGGGATCTTAGCCGAAACCAGGGCATCCTTGAGAAAGACAAGCGCGGAAGAAAATAGCATAGTGGTAATGGAAATTACATTGCATTTGCTTCAGCCCTTCAATAATTCTTTGCAGCAAATTACATCTCCTTCACCAATAAATTGTCAAAACTCACATCCGTCTGATACGTCCGCACGCCCATCAGACCACCCGCAAACATGCCGTCTTGTGTCTCGACCAGTACCTGCCTGTGTACCACGACCCGAATCGTATCCCCGCTGGCCGAAACAATCATCTTGGTTGGCCCCTGGAGCTCCCACGTCTTGCTCCTCTTGAGCTCATGCCAGCCGCGGTCCATGCGCCCGACCCTGACCCAGCCGTCGCGGGAGACGCCCGCGTAGTATCCGCGCAAATCATCCGGACCGGGTCCCAGCTCCGCGACACGGAACATGACGCCGGCATCGCCGCCGCCGCCGCCGTCGGGGAACGTAATGTCCACGGTTATGGAGACGTTGGCGAAGAAGCTACTCAGCGCGGCCTTGCCGTCAACGGCGCTCTTGGCCACGAGAGCCTGAGATGAGGCGTCAAATTCGCCAGAGTAGACCTGCCACCCAGCCATGGTGCCGTCTGAAAAGTCGTCGATGACGCCAAACGACCGCTGGCCTGTAATATACATGCCTTGAAACTGCGTCAGCGCGTAAGCGGAACGCAACCCAACGACGCCTCGCATAAAGGTGCCGTCGTCGGCGCGCACCTTCATTTCGCCGTCCAGATATATGTAGAGTGAAGAGCTGTAAGCCTCCACGCGAAGGTTGTATACTGTCTCATGTTTCAGTTCCACCTTGACGCTCTGGAGTGGCTTCCATCCAGCGTCGTCCTGTCGGCCCAGCACGACGCCAGTTTCCAGGCTCAGATAGGCATAGTAGCCGCGGTAGCTGCTTTCCCCGATATTAGAAGCGCGAAAGAGAATGCCCGACTCGCCGGAAACTTCGTTGATAATGGCCAAGTTTGCTTCAACTACGACGTCGGCGTACTTGGTAGAGTCGGCCGCCCGCGCCTCCCCCTCGGCAACGACAATCATGCCATTGGGCGTCATGTTGAAGGCACGGCCATACGTTTTCCAGTCATCAGGCATGCTCTGGAATTCTTCGAACCGCGCCGGAAGAATTGACAGGCTCTTGAAAGAGGCGCCTGTGTAGTAGACGCGAGTGCCCACGAGGCCGCTGCCAAAGGTAGCATCCCGCGCAGTGATGAGTGGCGTCTTGCCGGTGCCCAGAAACACCTCAATCTTGTCTCGGATGGCACGCACGCGCAGCTTCTGCCAGGTATTCTTTGGTACGCTTGTGTTGGACCGGCCAATCTGGTTCCATCCGTTATTGACGCGGCCGAGAACAACCCAGCCAGACGCGCTGATGCCGGCATAGTAGCCGCTATACGCGTCGGGTCCTGTGCCCATGTTGGACCCGCGCAAGATGAATCCCGCATCGCCCGTGTCACCGTCTAGCTTGACATCCATGCTGATGTCGGCATCGGTCCACGGCGTGTTCAGTATGGCCTTGTTACCAGCGGAGCTGCTCGCTACCAGGGTTCCGTCGCTGACCTTGTAGCCGTCGCCGTAGATGGTCCAGCCCTCCATGTCTTGCTGAAAACCGTACGGGATATCAGCGCCGACGCACATATATGAGTTCACAGCAAGTGCAGCGCAGTCCTTTCCGGTTATTGCGTTCCAATTGCGCAAATCGGGGACGCTGATACCATTCTCCTGAGCAATGCTGTCGCAGGACTGGCCACCCTTGGGCACGTAGTGAAAGCGGTTGCAGGTCTTGATCATGCCTGACTGTGTAGGGCTCGGTGTCGCAGCTGTGCCGCCTGTGAACGTCGGCTTCGTAGGCGTGGGTGTCGAGGTGGATGTCGATGGCGTCGATGTCGGGGTCGGGGTTGTCTTGGTAGTCGGCGTTGCCGTTATGATGCTTGTTGGTTTCGGGGTAAGACCAGGTACTCCAGCGCAAACATACTTATAAGTTCTTTCTTCACTGAGACCAGCAAATAGATCCTTTGTGCAAGACGTCTCGGACAAGCAGGGATTCATAGCCCTGAAAGTAGCCAGGTCTAGCCCAAACCCATCGGCCACAACTTCACAAGTAACATCGTCTACAAACCAAGTCAGCAACGCTTTTCTTTGGTATTTCATAGTGCAGGCTTTTCTCACATTTGATTTCCCAGTCGCTAATAAATGAGTAGCAGTCACAGTCCTTGGCTGTGCCGGGCTCAATAATGGCATCGGGACGCGGGCGCATCTTAATGCACCATGGCTTCTTCTCTTTCGGAATCGGTACTGTAACATGTTCAGCATCTTCATCTAGAAATGCCAGAGTTGGAATGCCGACTTTCTACTTTCACTTTCTGCACGCAATATCGTTGAGTCTTTGAGAACATGCAACGATCCACAGGCAGGCTCGGATTCCATTCTCGCAACTCGTCAATTGTGACGTTGTTCCAGTGCGCAAAACTCTGGCAAGTATTGAGCGTATCTAGAGTGAGGTAGCTAAGGTCAAAGCCCGCTTCATATCTGAAGCAGTCTTGAATGGTACCGGGAGCCAGCAGCTTCTCTTGGCGGGGTTCAGTGGGAGTCGGCGCCGGGCGTGTAAAGGTTGTCGACGGCACCGTCACCGGATAGCCAGGATAAGTCTTGATATCGCCGACGGCCTGTGTGCAATATGCGTAGTTGAGCCACAGGTTGGAACACGTCTTGTCGACACCGGGGTTGAGAAAGTAAAAGTCGTCCAGGGAGACGCTGTTGGCCAGGCTTATCTTTGCGCAGTTGTCATCCTTCTTGACCTAAGGTACGGAAAAACTAATCAGCATCTGAACAATACTATGACACGGCCTTTCCAATGATACTTACCGTGTACCACTTGCCACAATTTTTGTTGGAATCTCCGTGGGCATTCTTCGGGACCGGCACAGCTTTTTCTGGCCGGCCTCGGTCGACGTTGGCCGCTCCACCAGGAGAACTAAGGTATGAATAGCCCATTGTAATGGTGTGCCAGCTGCAGGCGCTCGAGTGGTATTGATACGTACCTGATGCAAATCAAACGATCAAATAAATTACGAAGATTGCTACCGTCCAGCCTAATCATGGGATTCCAGGCTACAAGCTGTCCCACTGTCACCTGGTATTTGGCTGCGAGTCCATTAATGTCGTCCGCTGCCTCAATCTTGTGCACTTTGCACGTCGGTGGTATGCATATGGTCTTGCCAACCGGTAGAGGATCGCAGTCAATGCTCAGCCCATTCAAGTCAGAAATCCCATATTCCGTGACACTGCGCTTTTGGGCCACAGATGAGCACGTATCACCATCAGCCACCGTATATGGCCTCTCACAGGTCCACACAGGCTGAGAGGTTGGAATAGGTTGGATGACCGAGTATGATGGCGTCTTGAACGCGTACCCACCTGCCTTGCAGGACGCAGTGAGCGCAGCAAACTCCTCTGCATACTCTGGATCATAGCCAACAGGAGACTCCAGCTGGTCTTTCCAAGTGCCAATCTGGCAATCCGAGCAGACCAGGTCGTCTGATGGTTGTTCTCGGTGTTTCTGATACAGAGCATCGCAGAATTGACCGGATGAGCTACAGTTTGTCATCAATACATGAGATGGTAGATAGGAAGCAAGAATTCTTACGAATCTTTGCGGCATGACATGGTGTAGCTGTACAATATATAGTCAATCATCAAAGTTGCTGTGCGTCGTTGAAGCGTTAGACACAGCTTGTTCATGTTGAAAAGAAACACTGACCTGGGTACTTCTGGCCACTCTTCACTACAGAGTCCTTCGCGCAGGCTCTGGCTATGGCCGACTTAGAATCCTGTAGCGCTTTGCCGCAGCTGGGCACACATAGCTCCTCCAACTCAGCTTTCTTCAAAAGCCGAGGATTGCTATCACTGCGGGTAATGACAAGTTAGATCGATGATGCAGCATTTGATAGATCACCTTCACGTACATTGCGATATAATTAGGTGAAAGACCGGAGCATTCTTGGACAGTGGCGTTGACTGCTGCGAAGCAACTCTCGCCCAGGCCAAGCGCCTCATACGCATATGTGATTTGCGCAAACTGCTGTGCGTTCAAAGTGAGCGGCAGCGATGCACAAAAACCTACGATTTGAAGCCAACCCATGATGCTTCAGCTATTATGCTTCAGCTATTCTCTGGAACTCAAAGCAGTAAAGGTGCAGTTGGTAGGCATTGCTTTGCGTTTTGGGCCGGATGACGGACCACATGAAAGATAAAGGCGTCTCGAGGCTCTCATTGCCTCCTCGCATATCCGAGGTATTTCGGCTATGGTCGCAATCGCGCACGTGTCTATGGTATCTGTTGTGATATATTAAGGGGGCAAAACGCTCATAAGTGTGGCGCGTCTATTTTGAGTGTACAACGCAAAAGTCCCCTGACGGTTGAGATGCCACGAGGATATATACATGTCAACTAATGCCAATATTAATCACCCGCATCACTAGTGCCAACAACGGCCCTGGCCAATTTCCATAACGGGCTTCCCCGCATTAGCTTGAACCATGTTTAAAAAGTAGGTTGTTCGTTTGGGGCAAGCCAGGGACGAGGGGGTGGTCATGCGACCGGCCATGATGCGACCTTGCGCGGAAGCCTCGGCAGCAACAATTGGAGCACTGGTGCAGCCAAGCGGTAGCCTTGATTGCAATTTGGGACCTTTGATAGAAATATTGTATATCGGCATTTGTCGTGCGAAAGACCCTGGGCGGTTGACGGCACGCCAGAGCGCTCGTTCGCTCGAGACGGTACTAGACCACGGAACGAACTGCCTCGTGAAGATACCGGCTTAAGAACTTCATATAAACCGCACGTCTGCATAGAATATTGATTCAATATTGATACCAAATAATTATTGTCTTGGCGCAAGTATTTGCCGACTTCGCTCATCACGCAGACAGGCGTATGGTGATGAGCCCGCCAAACCATTCATACTCAAAAGTTGCTTTCAGTTGATGAGTCCCCCGAAATATTCAGACTTGAAAGTTGCTTTTCATGTGGCTTAGGCCGGTTAGAGAACAAATCATTATCCGCTTGCAATTACCCTTCATGTTGTTGCTTCAAACTTTGGTTGCGTCTGCAGCCGTCTGGCTCGTGTCCAGTGGGCACGCGGCTGCAGAGCCAATTGGCACCAATTCGCGTTACTCCCATGAGCTCATATTCCCAGGTGCACGAGCTAAAGCCTATCATCAAGGACAAAAGAGTCAAGGCGTTGACAGTACACTGAATCGACGAGAAGATTATACTTGCAATGCTTCCAATCCGTGTCGAAACAAAGCTTGTTGCGGGCCTTCTGGCTTCTGTGGCTACGGTAAGCGATGTTTAAAGACAGCGCCTCCAACAAAATATCTGCGGTATACTTACGGCATGAGCAAAACAGGTCCCGTCTATTGCGGCACTGGATGCGTCTCTAATTGCAATGCGACAGCCGAGTGCGGAAAGTTTGCGAAAGAGCCTGGGAAGAAATGCCCGCTCAGTGTCTGGTACGTCGCAGGCCAGCCCACCATTGTAGGCATACCCAAGACAATTCATCAGTCTAACTTCCCAATAGCTGCAGTGAGCATGGCTTCTGTGGTACAACGACGGAGTTCTGCAACTCCAAGTGCCAGAGCAATTGCGTCGAGCACCCGAAGCCCCCTGGCGGCTCCGAGACTGGGCGAACATTGTCCAGAGGCACGTTCAAAGATGATCACCCGCGCATTTGCTTGATTAACAAGAGTTAGTAATTGGGTACTATGAAGCGTGGAACGCCCGGTCCAAGTGTCACGAGACGCTGCCCGGGGACTTGCCGTGTAGGCGTCGTTGCTTCTTGTAAATCATGACATGCACTTACAGTCAACACTAGTGGACGCCCTCACGCATGTCAACTATGCGTTTGCTTATATCCACCCAGTCTCGTTTGCAATCACCACCATGGACGCTGCCACGCCCGGCTCGCTCTTTATAGAAATGGCCAAGTTGAAGACAGCCAAGCCCAGTCTGCAGATTTGGCTCAGCATTGGTGGATGGACCTTCTCGGATGACAACACGCCCACGCAACCCGTCTTTGGAAACATTGCGCGTGAGAAAAGGTACAGAGAAATATTTGCGAAAAACGTGCTTTCCTTTTTGCAGACCTATGGGTATGATGGTGTCGACATTGACTGGTATGATAGCTCTCCAAAACAGCGTCTGACAAGGGCACACTAACTGGCGACGCAGGGAATATCCGGGAGCCCCCGATCGTGGCGGAAAGCCTGATGATGTAGACAATTTTGTCCTCTTTCTCAAGGAGATCAGAGCTGTGTTTGACCGGTCGGGACGTAATCTTGGTATCTCTCTCACCATACCCGCGTCATACTGGTACCTGAAGTGGTTCGACCTGCCTGGCTTGCTCGAGTATGCCGATTTCGTCAATTTGGTAAGTCCCAAGCTTTCTTGATCACAGTAGCATATTGTGGTATTGACGTTCTTAATTAGATGAGTTATGATCTTCATGGGGTCTGGGACAGCAACAATCCCATGTGAGTCAAACCACCACGGCATTCTACTCATGATCCAGTACTGACCGCGCTCTCTTGTAGCGGTAGCAGGGTTCTTGCGCATACAAACTTGACTGAGATTGCCCTTGCAGCAGAGCTGCTGTGGCGAGTAGGCGTCAAACCTTCGCAAGTCTCTCTAGGATTCGGCTTCTACGGCCGCGCCTTCACACTGCAGGACTCCTCCTGCACCAAACCGGGCTGTCCATTCAAGGAAGGTGCCCGTCCCGGTGTCTGCACCGACACCAGCGGTTACCTTGCCTACTACGAAGTGAAAGATATTCTGCAAAAGAACCCCGACATCGAAGTTGTACACGACAAGGAAGCTGCAGTCAAGTACATGGCATGGGACAAGGACCAGTGGATTTCATTTGATGATGCAGACACCTTCAAGCAAAAAGTCGAATGGGCGGACAAGATTGGCTTTTCTGGATCGTTGATCTGGGCATCGGACTTGGGTAGGCTCTCCGTGGCTCGAATATGTAGACAGTCCAGTTGCTAACATGAGAAAACGCCAGACGACTACACATGGAGCGCACACAAGGCTCTCTTGGGTAGGGAGGTAGCCAGCAACAACGACATTTCGGATCCGCTAGTTCGACGAATGCTACCAGGACACACATACGAAGAATACTCGACGGAAGCATGCTACCGCCACAAGGAATGCGCAGATGTGAACAATCCGATGGTATCAGGGTGCGCCAGTGGCTACTTTAATGCTGGCTACGACGTTTCCGACTGTGGTGATGACAAAAAGATCAAGGTCAGTCTATATTCCTACTCCTCCCGGACTCTGTTGCTCTGTGCACTCTTTCGAGGTAGCTAACTTGGCCCATTCTCTCGGGCTGCTGCAAGTATGCGAAGCGCATTTGCTGCCCTTCCAGCAACGAGCCGAAGCACTGCGTCTGGCGCGGCCGTCCCGATCTGATTGGTGACTGCAACGGCCAGTGCCAGGAAGGCGAGATGACGGTCTTTGAGTCAAAACGAGGCGGCAAATCCGAGCTTGGCGACAAGGAGGACGAGAGCGGGGACAACAAAAAGTGCAAGCGAGGCTTGAAAACATTTTGCTGCGGCGCGCGCCGTTTCATCAAAGAGGATGGGACCTGTCGCTGGACAGAATGGTTCGTTTTTACTCCCAGATAGACGGAGAAATTGCAGCCGAAGCTAACAAGACACGAACGGGTTTTCTAGCAATGAGAAATGCTCCAGTGACGAAAGCGAGCTTGCCAAGGTGACGCAGTACGAAGACAAGGACAAGGGCATGAAGGGCTGCAACTGGTACAAGGACAGCCAGCGGTACTGCTGCAAGAAGGGGCACAACGACGTGACGGCGTTCGAGTACTGCAATTGGGTCGGCCAGGGCGACTGCGCAGAGAATCGCTGCAGCGGTTCGGAAGTCACTGTCCACACGAGCTCAGTCGGCGAAAATGGCTGGAAAGCATGTCTATGTAAGAGATAGCTCCGGCGGCGGTCATTACAAGCTCATTTGCTAACACTACGTGTTGTCGCAACCAAGGGAACCGCAAAAAGTCGCTCTGCTGCTCGCCAAACCCCAAGTTTGACATGCAGAGTAGCGCGACCATGTGTTCAGACATCAGTTCATGCGGAGACAATTTTGAATTCTGCGATAAACCAGACGTGGAGGAGGTACCCGACGACGAGGATGATGATTCTCAGCTTGCTCGCGCAGCTGCGATTACGGACCTCGGTACCTATACTTCCACACACCTCCTGGCTCCCAGAGGTGGTTCGAGAACCTACCTCTTCAAGGTTGCAGAAAATGTTCCCAAACTGATGAAACAGCTGGGGCCAGTAATCGAGCTGAAATCAGCAGGGTATCCGTCACCATCGAATCTCTTGAAAAAATTGGCAAAGGCGAATGTATCGGCCCAAGCGTACAAGTAAGTGGTATCAGCAGACCTAACGATGCGACTGGCCTCCTCACATTGCTGCTCTGCTCTTTCTTCCCCTGCCACTTCCCATGGTTGTCTAGTTGATGCTAAATCTATTACTACAGAATGGCAGGGGGACTGTGCGTGAGGCCGAGCCTCGAGAAACTGAAGGCCTCGGATCTAGTAGCCTCAACTTCTCCGCTTCTGCAACAATTCAAGCTGCAAGTGGAGCATCCTATAGATCTGCAGGTCCTCCTCAAGTTCTTCAATACTGCCATGACGCGTGTTCTACCATCGGGCAACGTCGTGACCACTAAACTAGGTTTCAATGCCTTGAAGCTCGGCGAAAAATGGAATCAGGAAATGACTGGCAATTTGCCGGATCTCACGTTACCTAGGAACGCTTTACACAGCATCAATAACCGCATGTTCTCCCTCATGGGAAGCAACCAGAATCTTGATCCGTTCCTCCTCCTCCCGGATAGGTTGAATAACAAAAAGGGCAACTTGTTCAACTTGATCTCGTTTCTTTCAAATAACGCGATGCAGAACTTTATGAAGAACAAGACTGACCCCGTCACAAACGCAGAGAAATTGTTGTCCGCAGTGTACGAGGTACGAGATTTACCCACAGCCGAGACGAAATCTGCGAGCATTGAGGCTGACAGTACTTGTGCCGGTGTAGATTCCCGGGATATACCAGTATATTCAGTTGCCTGAGTACACGAAGGGAGCCCTTAGTGTCCTCAATGGGATAAGCTCCGAGGCTGCGGTGGGGGAAGCGCAATGGGGACTGAAGGGTTTCCAGGAGCTATGGCACGAGTTTCTGGCCGATTACTTCAAGCACGCCACCAATATGGGCTCGTTCCACTATGATAGAGTTATCAGTGGAGCCATCGATGCCATCGGGGATCCCAAGTACGGGGTGCCGCTTGAGTCGCTAGCCAAGTATACTGGGGAGCTTCGGGAACTGAAGGGATGGGCGTCAAACCTGACTCTGGAGCACCTGATTCCGAAGAAGTAATTTGAGCGTTGAGTAATGAATTTATCGAGGAATGAATACTAAGCGCTCGGCCAACTGCCCGTTCTCTCTCGCTTCTCCCCTCGCGCCCATCTATCGATCTGATACTGGGCCCCTTTCCAATGGCCCTCGGCCACGTCTCCTTTCCAGGGCTCCTCATCATCCGACGGCCAAAACTCCCTATTTTGTATCATGGGCGGTCGGGCCCGTTCCGTCCCGCCCTCGAGCACGTAGACGTTGTCGTAGTCTCCCACGACGTCCGCCAGCGGCAGGTAGTACCACCCAACATTGTCCTCCGTATTTCCCTCAATAGCCACTTGTTCGCATTCCACGTTCCCGTCCTCGTCCCAATCATTGCGCACGCCGATCTCCTGCTCCTCAGATATATATCCCATCTGCACAACACCGAGGAACGGGACCAAGTAGTTGTTGTAGCTCTCGGGCCTTGGTGTCGCCATCGTCGAATTGAGCGAGCGCCAGTCTGCCAGCAGACAAAACTCGTAGCGCATGTTGCCGCCGCCCACGGGAGTTCCATAGCCTCCCTTCAGCCTGTCGAGGGGGTTACTGAGCACGACGCCCCGGTCGACCGCCCACTGCGCAAACTGCTCCCGCACCTCGTACGTTGTCACCGACTCAAGCTTCGCGCGGTCCTCGACGACGAGAAATTCCATAAGCGGCGCCAGATCCATCCTCTCGTACAGTTCCAGGGATTCTTTTGCCTTTGTGTTCAGAGCTTCAAGGAGACGCGCAAACTTTTCGTCCGAGTCGCCGCCATACGCGGTGCGAAAGATGACGAAGCCCCATTTGCCGTGATCCGCGGCAACCTTGTCGTGCTTGAGAGACCAGTCGACGTTTGCCATTGGGGGCTTCGGCCAAATGGAATATAGCATGTGCTGTCCGATTGGCGTCGAGGAGTTGGACGGCCTCGAGGCTGCGCGAGCGACAACCCTGCCGCTGTAGAGAAAGGGGCCGAGTCGCGACCGCAGCATGGGCGCAAAGGCTGCTTGCGGGCGCGACGAGCCCAGTCCTGTGAGTTGGCGAAGCATAGACACGGTAAATACGACTGAGAAGATGATGATTCGCACAAACATCAGCTACAAGGTTGATGGTTTGCGTTCATTTTTGCTCTTCCCCCTTTTCTGGGAAAAGGAGCCCAACAAGCCTCTCACGTGCCTCGCTGCAGGTATAGTAGCAGTGCCATACTACCAGTTATTGACTGAGAAGTTGGATATAAGGACTTTTGCAATGAAGAAGTTGCGGTGCACCCTTGCGGACGGACGTGTACTGCCTTTGCTTATATGATCAGCGTATCTTAATCCGGGGCACGGATGATCGTACCAAGGAAAAGAGGAGCAAATTAGCCAACCAACACAATAATTACATATCACTGCCATCACAAAGACTGAATACTAAGCAAAAAAGGTAAAATCAACCGAAAGAGATGTTATCAGCCATTTTGAAAATGAATCGCCCTTTCATGAATCGGAGAAACTCCTCGATGTTTGGTCTTCAATAGTGGAACAGAGGACGTTCTTCTTCCCCTACAACCCCACAACCCCAAACCCCCTCCTTTCATCACGCGTGCAATCTCATGCTCTATCAAATTGGCATCTATTACAGTGAATAAATCGAGCTTGCATTGGCAAGATGACTCGTCGTCAGCCATTGGCTCCAGCAGACTTGTGCGCCACGTTCAGGTCATCTTCCGCTTCCCAGCAACCAGCAGCGGCTGCCGCACCGCCTCATCAGGAATACACCCCAGAGCAGTTCACACAGCCCTTCTGCGAATTCATGACGGAGAATCCTACACCGTTTCATGTCGTAGAATACTGCAAGAGCAAACTCCACGATGCCGGTTTTCAAGAGGTAAGTGGTCCTTGCTCATGGGAGCCATGGCCAAGGGGTTGACCAACCATGCCACTCACAGCTACCCTCGCGAGAATCGTGGGCGGGCATGATTCGCCCCGGTGGCAAGTACTGGACAACCCGCAACGGCAGCGCCATCATAGCTTTCTCCGTTGGCCGTGCTTACAAGCCAGGCAATGGCGTGGCCATGATTGCCGGCCACATTGACGCCAACACAGCCAAGTTGAAGCCCGTCAGCGCCCGACCCGTCAACGAGGCCGGTTGCATCCAGCTGGGCGTCGCGCCCTACGCCGCGGGCCTCAACCCGACGTGGTGGGACCGCGACCTAGGCATCGCCGGACGCGTCGTCGCGCGCAACCCGGGCACGGGCAAGTCGGTGACGCGGCTGGTCAAGCTAGGCTGGCCGGTCGCCAAGATTGCCACCGTGGCCGCGCATCTGTCGCAGCCGGCCTTTTTTGGCGATGGTAACCTCGAGACGCGGATGGCGCCCATCATTGGCCTCGCGAGCGCCTACTCCACGACGGAGCAGCAGCCACTGGGCAATCCCGGTGAGTTTGTGCACGGCCAGCCGCCTGAGCTGGTGCGACTGATAGCTGGTGAGCTGGGCATCTCGTACTCGCAGATTTCCAACTGGGATCTCGAGCTGTACGACTTTCAACCTGCACAGGTTTTTGGCATGCGCAAGGAGCTAATTACCGCGGGTCGGCTGGACGACAAATTGTGCTCGTGGGCGGCCATGATAGGTCTACTAACGGCGCGATCGCGCAAGGACGACGGCTACGTCCGCCTCGTCAGCCTTTTTGACAATGAGGAGATTGGAGGTAAGCTGCGCCAGGGCCACGGCAGCACGTTCCTGCCAGCGACGATTGAGCGCATGGTGGAATCGCTCACCCATTCTCATTCTACCAAAACACCGTATGGGGTAGACGTCCTGGGCCAGACGTACGCGCGATCTTTCTTGATTGCCAGTGATGTCTCGCACGCGGGTCACCCAAACTTTCTCGAGAGCTACATGCAGGGCCACGTGCCGACGCTCAACACGGGCATTGCCATTAAGCACGACCCCAACGGCGGCTTCAGCACCGACGCCGTCTCGGCCGCCGTTCTCATGCGCGTGGCGGAGCTGATTGGCGCCAAGGTGCAGCCGTATCAGTCACGTAATGATGTGCGCGCGGGCGGCAGCATTGGTCCGATATTGTCCAGCCTGATGGGGTGTCGGGCGACTGATGCGGGCATTGTGCAGTTGAGCATGCATTCGGTGCGGGCTTCAACGGGTGCGCTGGATCCTGGTCTAGGGGTCTTGTTTTATAAAGGATTTTTGGAGAACTGGGAAAAGATTGACAGTGAATATGCACCGTAGACGGGGGGCGGGACAGGATGATATCTGCAACCTGAACAATATTGTTCCTCTATGCTGTCGCTAAAACGCCCATCTTCCCAATATATACTCTATGCCAATGTGTCTCGATAAATTTCAATCTAGTTTAGCGAGGCAGCGTACGTCTCCCAAAGCTCTCCAATAGTCGAGCCAAACAAATCCGGCCAAAACTTCTCCTCCTCGTACCTCTCCGACTGCAGCTTAGAATTGATGCGGCGCACTGTGCCCTCTCCGCACTGCCTCTCAAGATAATCCAAAAAGTAGCCCGTCGTCTCGTAGCCTGCGTCCCAGCTGCAGCCCTCGGCGCGGGGTTTCCAATGCGGGGGCACATGTCCGCAGCGCAGACGCACCCAGTCAGCGATGCCCTCAATCAGGCCGCCCTTGCAGGTATGCTGGCCGTCATACTGGAAGCAGTGAACGAGCTCGTGCGTAATGACCCCGTAGAGCTCGTCGCAGATGCGCTCAGGACTTTGGTTGTCAATGTGGCGCGTGGACAGGTGAATCTCCTTGTGGTCGCCGTCGAGCTCGCTGCCGGTCGTGTAGGCGACGCCGTCCATGTCGCGCACAATCAAGGTGACGGAGCGCGTCGTCGGCAGCGGGCAGGGCGCGCGCGACGGGTGCGTGTACAGCAGGCGCAGCACGTTGTGCGCGCAGCTGCGCACGCACTCGCCAAAGTTGATGGCCGCCAGCGCGCGCAGCGTCCCCTTGTTGTCGAGGTCGCGCATCTCGAGGCGCAGCTTGGGCAGGTGGAAGCCGCCTTGGTGAGCAGGCGTCACGGGCGCTGGCTGGCGCAGGTGCTCCGGGATGGCGGAGGAAGTGGGCGGTGCGCTCATGATGTGAGGAGGCGGGGGAAGATAGGCGAGAGGGATTTCGGCTATGAGTCTGTGAGGCTCTGACTCTGTTGACGGTGATGGAAGTAGAGGGGCCGTTGCGGAAGTTGTAATACGATGATGCTAAGAGGTGGGGTGAGAGGCGCTAGAAAATTGGTGGTCGAGGAGAGGCGATGCAGAGGCCATATGAATGCAGCAAATATGTTTTCTGATTGTATTTACTCGGGACTGCTCTTTGTGAGAGTGATAGTGGTTGTATGAGGACAGATATTTGGTCAACGTTGGTGAGCGGATAGAGTTGGTGCACAGGCTCTCTAGAGCACAGCACGACGATAGAAGCTCTGCACATATCACCGACGCTAATAAGGACGCTACATCGATTGGATCAGTAAAAGAAAATCCATTTATCGCTTCCATGGTTTGTGGCTCATATGGAGGTCAAAGCAAGGCTGACGTTTTGACGTCTCGGCCGAGCGCTGTCGATGAACAAGAACGCTTGCCCAAGCGGAGGAATTGCAGACAGGTTGAATAGCAATGAATGTGCATTTGGCGCCAAGTCGAGGGCGCTACTTTGTTTAACCTCTTTTTTCTGAAGAAAAGAAATAGCTATTCTATGATTTCTCTGCTTTAGTATGTCTTTTTCTCCCACCATCTGACGCCGCCGCCTCAGCTTCGCCAACTCGTCGCATCCAAGTTGCCAATGATAAGAACAAGCACACCACTTCACTCACTGTAAAAACGACTTTTAACAGCATATACACCACAACTCTCTTTCATGTCAGCAGTATTGAACTTCTGACATCATTTTGACGACAGCCACCAGCAGTCGACTTAATAAAGCCTAATAAGAGCACCCCGGGCAGCTAGGACCCATGGCGCAACGGTAGCGGTTCGTAACCCCCAGCCATGTTTGAGGCGCACCTCATACTAACTCCCTAGACAGCGTCAGATTCCAGTGGTTGAATGTCTTTTCACTCGGAAAGTTGATACCTGGAGATTCCTGAAGGTTAGGCGTTCGAATCGCCTTGGGTTCAATTCCCACCTTTGAGGTGCATTGAGATTTTTTGTCATTCCTCGTCAATTTTTTTTGTGTCCTTGTGGAGGAGGATCGTGATACTTTGACTTTGGTGTTGCCATTGACTAGGGACAAGTATCTTTTTTAGCTTGTGGGCCCTGGCCCGCCAAGTAACTAACGCAGGTGCTGGGAATTGGGGCTTCAAAAAAGGTTAGTGCATGGATGGAATTGTATGTCCCTGGACAACCTCCAGCAGCCTTGCCGATGCCGTGTAAGCCGTCTTTGTTGTTGCGCTGTAATAGCGGCGAGTTAGTGCTTCGGTATGCGGTAGCCAGAGTGTATTTAGATTCTGAAGCCTGTTCTCGCTCTTGTTCTCTCTATCTTGCGGTTCCCAGAGCATGGCCCCGTACCCGGACACATAAGAGTCGGTTATTTCTCAGCGCCGAGATTGTATAATTCGGCTTTTCAATTGCGCCTTTCGGCAGCATAGATTCCAATCTTGATGTGCTCCTTTTCAGGTGGCTAGGTTGCCGAAGCCGTACTAACTCCCTCGCCGGATGAACTCGCTTATCTCTATTATGTGAGACTGTGAAATTTTCAAATTACAACTAATCGAGGTACGCCCTCGGATATGGTTACCTTCAGAACTACTCCTTTGACTTGTGACGTCTTGCGATGGCTGGCTGGTGATGCTTCATTCACAGCCTCATACCGCGGCTCAGTCAGTGGCTAGCTACGGATACCTTGACAACAGGGCCCAATGCCGCAAATTCGTGAGTTGATGCACCAATTAGCCAAAGAAAATCTTTGCATAGCCTCTCTAGCCTCTACTCATAGTCAATGGCTACCACTGTGGCCATATGCGGCGAGAAATTGCGTGTGTGTGTGTGTGTGT
>JAPFUP010000203.1:0-96540 GCA_030780425.1 Beauveria varroae | reverse complement strand
GTTGCGTTGATCGCCACCTTGCCAAGAGATAGCATAGCAATCCACGATGGTGGGCTCATCGATGAGCACTGTAAGAATCGGGGAGGATGGGTCCTGAAAGGCAGTTTTGCCTGCTTGATTTCCACGTCCATGGGGTACTGCAGCTCCTCCTGGCCCAGCTTAAGTGGCGAGCATGGCCACAGTAATAGGTGCTGTGGAGCGGTAGAGTGTCGTTGTGTCAGGGATAGCTCGTCATGAATACGCTCTGTGTCAAGAGCTGAATAAT
Organism: Beauveria varroae; assembly: GCA_030780425.1. NCBI lineage: Eukaryota > Fungi > Ascomycota > Sordariomycetes > Hypocreales > Cordycipitaceae > Beauveria > Beauveria varroae. The sequence goes on along the minus strand of JAPFUP010000203.1, from coordinate 96,275 downwards.
GTGCCGAGGAAACAGAGATGGGAGCATCAAGAGGCGAAGCAGAGGGGGCAGACGGCAAAGTAAACGAGGGGCTAGCTGCAGCATGTGCACGCGTACGCGTGTCATAAACAGCTCTAGATATCAAGCGCCGCTGTTCTGCCTGCTCCCTCGCGAGCGAATCAAGCTTCCCGCTCATGTTTCTCAGCGTGTCCCTGAGCTCGACGGCCAGGATCGTTTTGCTATATAGAGAGCGTCAGTCGAGTGCACCCACAAGGCATAGGGCACCACGCTGGTTGTACTTACCTCGATCCAATCGTGCCATCATATCGGCAATGTATTGAGAGCCTCGCACAGCGTTTGCACGCTGGCTTGGCCTCGTCACATTTGGTCTTGCGTTGACGGCAAGCGTCACAAGCCTGCCAAGCGCGCAGTTAGCAACAATTATTTCTCCGAGAGATCGGCCAAGTGTTAGTTACGTTGAGAGCTTGCCGGCGCATAGAGGAAGTTGGCGGCGGAGCACTTTGCGCCTCCTCCATGCTTACCGACGCCGGCTTTTCGCAAGAGGTGGTCTCAAGGGCGTGGCATTGATGGCCGTCGCGTTTTTGATGTTGCTGGGTTCAAGTGCACAGCAGTGTCAGTCAATCGCGGAGTCAACGCTGTTGGCCTACAGTGGGTCTATAGGTACCTATATTTTACCCCAAGTTATCGGCTACTTCATACTTCGTCCACCGTGAATGCCTGCTGGTAATTTCGGAGTGAATAATAAAATGTCAACCTTGAAATGTAATAAAATAAACTCTAGTCAGTCATTTAAAGCAGTCTGTTACACGCATATCAATGAAGCAGTATGCACAAGAGCATTGTAGAAACTTGACGCGAAGCAGTTGCTCGGCTGAGGACGCTCCGGGTGGCTCCATACTATCGCAGATGCAGAAATTCATCGACGGAGTGAATCTACACAATTTCGGTCTTGTCTCTGTTCTAGAATTCCTACTCTCACGCCTGCTCTACCGACAAACTTCCCTGTGTCATCTTTTTAGATGGTCATTCCAGCGTCATACTCGGTCGCGGCTCGGGGTTGACCTGGCCGGGTGACCATCAAGGTCAGCGCCAGTCCGAGTACTTAACAGCCAGTGCGCCACACATCTACAACACTGCCCCGACATTACCACATTTACCACAGTCAACCACAATGCAACAGCACAAAGCACGTAAATTGTCTCAATTGATTACTTTTCTCATCATCATCCGTCATGCTACATTAATTACACCATCGATTGTGGCCTAAGCTGGCTACACCTTCTGCATGTCGACGACGGCGCGGATGCAGTCGCCGTCCTTCATCGTCTCAAAGGCATTATTGATCTCGCCCAGGGTCTTGCGGTGGGTGATGAACTCGTCGACCTTGAGCTTGCCGTCGAGGTAGTCGCTGACGAGACCGCCCATCTGGGAGCGACCCTTGATGCCGCCGAAAGCGCACCCCTTCCACACACGGCCGGTAACGAGCTGGAATGCTGCGAAATGGTCAGCAAAAAACCCACTGTGCAGATTCGATGGAGCAACTTACGTCTGGTGGAAATTTCCTGACCAGCGGCGGCAACACCAATGATGATGCTCTCGCCCCAGCCCTTGTGGCAGGCCTCGAGGGCCGCGCGCATTACGTTGACGTTGCCGGTGCAGTCAAAGGTGTAATCGCAGCCACCATCCGTCATCTCAATCAGCTTCTCGACAATCGACTGATCCTTGAGGTCGTTGGGATTCACGAAATGCGTGGCGCCAAACTTCTTGGACCACTCCTCCTTGGAGGGATTGACGTCGACGACGATAATCTTGGCCGCCTTGTTGATAACGGCGCCCTGGACGACCGACAGACCGACGCAGCCGGCACCAAAGACGGCAATGCTGGAGCCCTCCTCGACGTTGGCGGTGACGCGCGCGGCGCCGTAGCCGGTGGTGATGCCGCAGCCCAGCAGGCAGGTGCGGTCCAGCGGAGCGTCGGGCTGGACGGCGACGACGGAAATGTCGGCCAGGACCGTGTACTGCGAAAAGGTCGAGGTGCCCATGAAGTGCAGGAGATCCTTGCCCTTGCACTTGAAGCGCGAGGTGCCGTCAGGCATGACACCCTTGCCCTGGGTGGCGCGGATCTTGCCGCAGAGGTTGGTCTTGCCCGACTTGCAAAACTTGCACTCTTTGCATTCGGGGGTGCTGTCAAGGTCAAAAGATGAGTATAACGCTTTTTTGTAGCGTGGCAAGAAAAGACACGGGTTTCTTACTAGAGGCAGACGACAGTGTCACCGGGCTTCACGTTGGTGACGCCCTCGCCGACAGACTCGACGATGCCGGCACCCTCGTGTCCGAGGACAATGGGGAAGGCACCCTCGGGATCCTTGCCGGAGAGCGTGTACGCATCTGTATTTTTCCCAGAGTGAGCTTCTTTCTCGTGGCGCGCTGCGTCGGACGGCGCCCGTACCTGTATGGCAAACGCCAGTGTAGTGAATCTGAACGCGGACCTCGTGAGCCTTGGGGGGGGCGACCTCGATGTCCTCAAGGGTAAGGTCCTTGCCGGATTCCCACGCGACCGCAGCCTTGCAGGTGATTGTCTGTTTTGTCGCTCTGGTCAGTTTTCGCAGCTTGTATGAATGGCATCGTCATGGGCGCCGAGCCGCCGCCAATGGAGGGGTAATTCGTGCATAATGAGGGGCAGGGCCGACTTGCCTTGCCTACGGTAGACGCCATAGTGTTCTCTGATAGAGTCAACGGTGTCGAGTGTAGAATCGTAGATGGGTCTGAAGAAAAGTTGAAAAGGACGATTGAATCGCGATGGTCGGAGATGAAGACTTAAAAACAGATTGGGAGCTGCGACGAGTGAGCTACCTATGTCATGGCGGCGTTAAGCCCCGAGTCCGGTCGCCACCTAAAAGCGGTCGTTTTTGTCTACTTTTTACGAGGCCGCAAGTCAAAAGCCAAGCAGCTACCCCGCTGCGGAGCTATAGCGGCTCCGACTGTCGTTGCCGTAATAAACTTTGACAATGCCAAAGTCTGGGCGAGATGCCGAACAGCGAGATTCCCCGACAAAAGGCAATACGATGTCCTGGGATTAAGTCGCTAAACTCGGAGATTTGGGTTTTGGTCCATGACGATGTGACATCTAGAGCCCGTTGCGCGGGCAATGACAGTCTTTTCAACGCGCGGAAAAGGGCAATTTACATGACATTTATTTGACCAAAATATTCGTAGAAAATTGCCATTTCTTCTACATCACTTCCGACAGCCTTCCGTGGGCTATTATACGCAGTACCGATCACATGATCGCCCGTCCATCTATGTCTCCGCCCGCGCCGCACATATCACGGCATCGAGCTGCTCCAGACGTCAGACCGCAGGCACGGTCGCCGAAAGAGTCATGCTTTCAAATCAACAGTGAAAAAGAATCTGCTTTGAAACATTATGACATGTTTTTTACTTTTTTTTTTCTTATCGCTTTTTGTAAACTTTGACACCCCCGCCGTGCCTTGCTTGGTACCTGCATCGTTAAGATATGCCTGAGCGAGGCACCTGTCTGGTGTTGCACTGCCGTAAAAGCTAGCCACAGCTCCAGCCACAGCTCCTAATGCACAGCCACTCTTTGCTCTGCCCCACACTCGTTGACGGGCTTCGAGCGACAGCCCCGCCATGATGAAGCTGCATACGCCATCACAGCTTCGTGAAGCAGCTCGTTTAGCAGAAACCCAGAAACCTCCTCTGTCGTAGCGCTGCTCCAGAGTCCATCACAATGCCTGTATGCGATCCTTCCAATACGCTCCATTGCCTTTCTCTCTCGCCATACCGACTTTACCACCGCAATGCACACCTTCTCCCCGCCCGCACGTGCTGACTGACGTCTTCAGGCCTACAACTCCGTCTTCAACTCGGAGCCCGACCCGCGCCTCATCGGCAACTTCCCCCTCCTCCCACTACGCACCAAGGTTCGCGGCCCGGCCTACACGCTGCCGCTGCCTAACCCGCCGCTGCCCGCGTCCGAGTCGCCCGACCCTGACTCGGAGAGCTACGACATCCTCGACGAGGTCATCTCGCTCTTCCGCGCCAACACTTTCTTCCGCAACTTTGAGATTCAAGGCCCCGCGGACCGCTTGCTCATCTACGGCATCTGGTTCCTCAGCGACTGCCTGACCAAGATCAAGCCCAATGCCACGGTGCGCGATGCGCAAAAGGAGGTGATGAACCTGGCGCTGGACCTGCACTTTGCGCTGCCGGGCGATCCGGCGTGGCCTTTGAACCAGGTATGCTTGCGCGTGAAGATTGACATCGTTTTGTTTCCCTTTTTGATGCGGGATCGGGCTAACATAATGGCTCGCTAGATGTACGAACCGCCTCGCGATCGACAGGACGCCGAGCAGCTCCGCCAGTACATGGCCCAGATCCGCCAGGAGCTTGCCATTCGCATACTTGCACGTGTCTACGAGGAAGACGAAGCCAAGCCTAGCAAGTGGTGGTTGAGCTTTACAAAGCGAAAGTTCATGGGCAAGGCGCTATAAACGTGACTCGCCGAAATGGGGGCAAACATAGACTATACTGCTTTATAACGTCAATATAGCGAACACATTTCTTCAAGAGCACGAGGCTGGGTTTGCTCAATACTTGGGACTTGCCCATATAAGGCTGCAAATTTAAATGACAATGCCAATGTTCATTTACATGATACGTCGTTACAATCCAAGGGTATCTCGACCATGCCCAAAGCCTACATCCTTCGCTTTGTAAACTTGCCGCGCGCCGATATTCTTCCCTCTGCCGGAATTGCCCTCCACCCTGTAAACAAGTACCCCTCGGCACCACCCTTACCCATCATCAACGGATGCGTCCTGCCCGGCAATACCTGCCAGCGCTTGGCCCTGCTCGTCTGTACCGACACGCCGACCATGAGCGTCGGATTAATGGGAAACTCTGGCGAACCGTCCCACGACTCGAGTTCCGCGAGCGACTTGCCCTCAGCGGCGGGCGGCGGGCTCGTGACCCACGCGGCGCGACGCCCGATGCTAAAGCAGTCGGCCAGCTGGGCGAGGGGCTCCACCGTGGGCGAGTAGATGGCGACGGGGCTCCCGCCAGCGAGCAGCGGCAGCGCGCTGCGCAAGACGGACACGGGGTCCATGGTACTGGCGACAGCGAGCCCCGCGAAGCCGCCCGCGCGGGTGCCGTCAACTATCTGCCGGGTGCGCGCCCACCGGCGGCGCTTGCGGTGGTAGTTGCCGCGGCGGTTCGTTTTCCACGCCGCAAGCTCCTCGAGAGGCACGTCGGCGGGACGGTCCGCGTAGGCGGGGTCGTCGTCCGGCGACAGCACCTGCAGCCAGCTGACGGGCAGCAGGTGCGTGGCGAGCGGGTGGTAGGGCTCCTGCGGGTTCGGGTCGCTGGCGTCGAAGCCAAAGTAGCGCAGCAGTGACAGGTTCGGCTGCGAGTTGGCGTGCACGACGGTGATGGAGTTGCTGAGCGCGTAGTGCGGCGCAAGGTCGTCCTTGTACGGCCTTTTGCGTGGCGGTGGGCGCGTCGTCGAAACGGCGTCGTCGGCGCCGTTGGCATCTTCTGCGGCAGCACCTTGCGCAGGCGCCGACTCCGTGTCGTCCTCCTGCAGATTCTCTTCGTTTTCATCACGGTAGAGAATGCCCATTCTCTCAGCCATGGCGGCGACTAATAGACCGCCGGTATCGTCGACTGCTAGCCATCTGCCTCCGTGTGGCGTCGTCGCGCCATCGACAGGCACACCGCCAAAGTGCACGTCGGCCCAGCACCCGACCAGCGCCAGCAGTTCTTGTCGCATTTCCAGAATCTTGCTGGCGTCCTTGTCCTCGAGCATCCACTGCGCCAGCATCGGCACGTCCAACGGCAGGACCGTAAAGCGGCGCACATATTTCTTCTCCTTGAGGAGCTTGTACTTTGCCAGCGAGTAGGCAGTCTTTTGGTCAATCGCCGTGTGACGCACCAGCAACTTGGCGACAATCTCCCTGCCCGCGCCCGCACCTTTTCGTTTGAGCTCCTCAATCTCCTCCGTCGTCAGCGTTTGGCGCGCCCGCTCGTCAAACGTTTTGCGCGTGACGACGCTTTCGGTGCTGCCCTCGACAATCTCCTCTCCATCGGCAAGGGCGAGCTCTTCGCCCACAGCCGCCGCTATCATGGCTTCGTTTATGTCATCGCTATTTTCGGCGGCAGGCTCCGCCTCGGGCGTAGCGTTCGCCGCCTCGTCTTCTGCCGTCGTGTCGATGAGCGCATCGGCGTTGAGCTCCGTGCCGGGCACGACGCGCAGTCGCGAGAATGTCTCGGGTTCGCGCTTATCTTGAACTTCGTAGGTGAGGTGGTACGGGCGGTCGAGAAGCAGGTTGCTAGGAAAGGAGCCGTATTTTCCCAAGCTCACGGTTCTGTCAAACAGCTGGTTAGCGGCCAACACTTGCCACAGGTCAGTGTGTCGATGTGTGATGTGGTATCTTACGTGTTGGGTGTTATTTGTAAGATTTTTACATTTCCACTAGGAAGCTTCAGTGCTACCCAGGCATTGGGCTGTACCGTATTCCGGGGCATGACGTTTGTGTGGTGTCGCGCCGATGTGATGCTCGAACGCTCTCGCAAAAAAAGTTTCCGTCTTGTATTTTGTCGGCCCCACCTTGCAGTTCAGCATGTAAGTCGACACGACGACTTGACTGTACTGACCAACATATTCCCTTGATGAATTGTGGCATATAAATTGTGGGGTTGAATTAATATTCTTGGTGAATTTCTCGTTCTCGATTTCGTGAATATTGGTCGTTAGTATGGATGAAGAGTGCCACAAGATCAACGCTTCATGCATCATAAACGTCTTTTCTACCGCGCCTGTCATACCAAACGCTTCACCATTCAGCAACATGCCGTGCACATAGCGTTCTCCGATCAGGGTCCAGCCATGTTCGCTCCGTTCTCTTCTTTGGTGAAGCACAGATGGTGTGATTCCGCCATGGAGTACCACCACAGCGCTCCGCGGCTCATGCTGTCTGGGCCGAGCACGAAGTGGCCATCTGTTGTGCTGACAGGCCAGGCGCCGATGCCTTGATAGTTAACCGGAGCATCTGCAATACTAAGTACACTATGTTGGAGCGACAATAATGTTTCTCATGTCTGATAGGGCTTCCCACCACTGACCAGATACAAAGGTTGTTTGGCGGCTTAAATTGACATACCCTCTGCCAGAGAGCAACCATGGGATGCACAGCATCTGTTGACGCAAGAACTCTATATCTATAGATGCAGTTCTGGTTCACGTAAACTGAATTCGGCTAAAAAATTGGTCGAGTGTAGAGCGAAAGGTGCTGGCCATGCCTCTGGCTTACATGCCCACGGCTACCCTGCACACTTGCGACTCCGAATCACTGCAATCTTGATACACGGGAGGAGGAAATCGTGAGTCACTACCTGTTCATTCTGCGATGGCATTTTTTCTGTGCCCGATTGCAATGCGAGCGCTAAGAGTTGCTTCATAAATTCTCGCGGCTAGCCCCCGTGAGACGATCGCTTCAGCGGCTATTATTGTGCTACCATAAAGGTGTAAACAGCCGCCGCAATGGAGTGGTCATATGCCATTCGCAAAGGCGAATTTGACAGTAAGGCTTGACCAACGACAGCTTTCGCCCTCCACTATCAGTACGTAGAGGTTTCACGGGTCCAAGGATCCTGTCTCTTGTGAACTATTTCGGGCCTTGTTAGGTCCCAACTGCGAAACAGGAACACCTTTGCGAAGTTTGCTTGGGTACTGAGCTGCATTGGCAGTGTTAAGCACTCATTTATAAGTGTTGTAGAGTCAGTGTTGTTGGGCTCCCAAGTTCTTGCCGATCGTGGTTGGCTTTGAAGCGGGAACGACATTCGCACGTTCATTCGCCTGATTTGCGCCTTCGTCTGCACGTCAAGGTTGTGTTTTGTGACAGGCATGCAGCCAATGGTGGCCGGTCACAGTGAATGTATTCAGAAGGCTGGTGTCGAGGCTTGGTGAAATAGGGGCATATTACGGTGGCGCCGCCAAATGTCTTATCCCAGTGTCCTCATACAAGATACATATTGACCGTGACAATGGGTTTCCTCTTCAAACCCTTTCATCGCGTCAGTCTGCTACATCGCGTTATTCTTCTTAGGTCTCGAGGTCTGCATTTGCTGTTGGAGCAGTGAAGCTATTGGCATGCGAGTCTCACTGCGCATGCAATATATTCCTGCACCCGAGACACTCTGGTCCAGGCCTGCATGATATCCTATCTTGCGTCGCCCCCGCACTCTTTCAGCTTCGACTGGCAGTACCCAACAGATCTAACAAATTTATTACTGCAAACGGCCTCGAGGAAGAAGCAAGCTGACAGCTAGTGAAGACACTTTTCATCGCGAGTTTTGTAAGCCATGGCATCAGTTGGCAAAGGCGAGCTGCAAAATGTGCTTATTCTGGAGACGGAGCTGGCTGGCGACAGGAGCGCCAGCTTGACGCCGGAAAAGAGCAAGGCACTGAAGCGCAAAATCGATCTTTAGTGAGTTGCAGCTTCAAGAATTCATCGTCACGCGCTCGCTGCTGAAACAATGAATTAAGTCTTATGCCGGTCATGACTCTTTGTTTCTGCTTCCATCTGATGGATAAGCTCGCGCTGTCTTACACCTCGATCCTCGGCATCCGGGAAGACCTTCACTTGACCGACAGTGACTATTCTTGGGCGAATGGAATATACTATTTCGGGTATCTCGCCGCATCATATCCGGCGGCAGTCCTCATGGTACGCTGGCCGGTCGCAAAATTGATCGCCGGATCCCTGTAAGTCGCCGTCTGCTGATGAATTGAGCGAGGTGAGGCTGATTGATGAGGTGACATGTAGGCTCGCATGGGGTGCAATCGCAATGCTTACTGTGACTTGCCGTGATGCTACTGGGCTCTTGATCAATCGCTTCTTCTTGGGCGTGGCCGAGGCTCCCCTCACGGCCGGGCTCACCATTATCGTGGCAATGTGGTATACACGAGAGGAGCAGCCGTTTCGACAGTCTTTGTGGTATCTGGGAGGCAGCATCGGAGGTCTTGTTGGCAGCTTTGTTGGACTCGGCGTCACTAACATACACACGATTGCATCATGGAAGGTATGTCAGCCCTAAAATCGTGGCAATAAGCAGCTGCTGCCGATTTAACTAAAGACTCCATACATGTACAGGCACTATATCTTATCCTTGGAGGTGCCACAGTTGTTGCATCCGGGGTCGTGTTCATCATGCTCCCCGATGTGCCCTCAACTGCTTGGTTTCTCACGAAACAGGAGCGCATTCTGGCCATTGCCAGAGTCAGCGACAATCTAACAGGCATCAAGTCGACAAACTTTAGCTGGTCTCAGCTACGCGAGGCACTCTGCGACATGCATACATGGTTGCTCGTTTTGAACCAGCTGGCGCTGAACATTCCCAATGGAGGACTACATCCGGTATGTAAAAGTCAAGCGACGATTCTGGAAAGCCGGAGATGGACCATGATCTGCGCATCGCCATTTTCCCTCGCTGAAACTGCCATAGTTTTTGAATATTTTTCTGCGCGGCACCGGCTTCACCAAGCGCGAGGTCTTTCTCCTCAACGCGTGCCAATTCCCCATCATCTTTTTCATGAAGCTCTACGTGGGCTGGGCCAGCACGCGGTACAAGAACACGCGCATTTTCTGGATGATTGTCTGCCTGTGCATCAGCGCCTTTGGCATCATCCTCATGCGACAGCTCCCGCCGCACCTGAAATGGGGTCGCTGGGCGGGCGCGGTTCTGACCGACATGTACACGGCCAACTATGGGCTGCTCGCCGCCCTCACCTCTGGTAATTTCGCGGGCTTCACCAAAAAGTCGGTAGCGTCTGCTCTTGTACGTTGCAACTTTTCCTTCTTGACACCTTGCACCAACGAGATATCTGCTCTAATCACCCCGTGCACTAGATCTTTGCTGCTGGCTGCGCCGGAAACATTATTGGCCCGCAGCTCTACAAGGGTTCGGAAGCACCCTCCTATCCATCGGGCTATCTTGCCATGCTGATCTGCATTGTGGCCACGATTGTTATATCTGTCATCACGCTGTTTTACACTCTGTGGGAGAACAAGCGTCGCGATAAATTGCCTTGTGAGACGGAAGCGGCCACAAGCGACTCGACCGACATGATGGACGCTATTGTGGTGAACTTGTCGGACAAGACGGATAGGGAGCTCCCGCGGTTCAGGTACATCTATTAGCGCCGCTTGCTCTCATGAAATCTCAGGCGGTGCAATGTCTTGTCATGGCGGCTCTGGCAAGGTCGTAGGTCTGGTGCTGTTTACGATGAGCCTAACTCGGTATTCTTATTTCATCCTAGCGTACCGCTAGCAGCAGCGGCGCATCATGTTGCTACTTACAAAAAAGGAGGCTTATATTTAAGGGAAGGTCATGCGGAAAATTTCGAAGTCTACTGTGGAACTGTTCGGTGGGTATGAATCGAATCCTGAACAGATATCGAGCCAACTTCTGGAACGTCGCCCTTCCGCCACGTAAAGAAGTGAGGCGGTGGGACTAAAGTTGAGGACGTTTGATCGAACCTACCACGGGTCTATTCAACACCTGGATGTCAGAGTACGAAATATGACCAGCTTCAGGGCAAAAAAGCATCACCATTAGGTTGCAATGATCAGAGAGTGCGGAGATCTAATGGTTACATTTTCCTCAGAAATATAGTGGAGCTTCACGCCCAGAGGTGATGTATTCCAGGTTACAGATCATAATCTTGTTTACATGTATGTAAATTTATGTTGGTGATTTCCAGGCCGTCACTCCAAGTAAATGCTTCCTAGAAAAGATAGAGTACACGATTTCTTTTTTAAAAAGAGGATTGCTAGGTAGACAGTGCCATATTGCTAGGGGAACAAATGCACATAACTCTACGCGATACTTTATTTTATCTAGCAAGTTATATACACATAATAGTATCATTAAGGTAACGCGCCGCCGCCGCCGACGCCATCAACACTAAATTTCCCTACCTATAACGCCGCCAGCGCCGCCAGCGCCGTCGCTAGGCCTCTTAACACTCGCCATTTTACTTAAAAAAGCCATCTTAATTGGGCAACATAACTTAAAAAAACCATGTGCTCCTTAGAGTCCCTACCAAGTAGGTGGCCGCTCTGACTATAGATTGGCACAATGTCGCACTGGCACGCACCAACAATATCAATCAAACCCCGATATTATTTCAGATCGACCGAGGGAAGGAGATGGTCGGTAGCCCATTTGGGTCTTCCATCTCGATGCCGACAGTGAACGTTTTCGACGACGTTAAATACGTCGATGCGGGGAAGTATTCCTCAGTCGCGACTGCCATTCCAGAATTGGTCAGTGGACTGAAGCGTGAAGAACAAACGTCCCTGAGTCTTTGTTTTCAAACACACGCTCCTCGGAAAGAAAGCTTTCGGAAGTTTTTCATCAATCCGAAATTCGTGTCGCCAAAATTCGTGTCGCCAAAATTCGTGTCGCCAAAATTCGTGTCGCCAAAATTCGTGTCGCCAAAATTCGTGTCGCTAAAATGTTTTTCTGCGATATTTGCAACGCTGTATTCTTGGGACAGTCGGCGGAAACGCAACATAAAAAGGCAATAAAGCACTGCTTTTGTCAGCAGTGCGACAAAGCTCTAGCATCTTCAGAAGACCTCCGAAATCACATTAATGATGTTCATTGCCACAAGTGTCTAAATCGCCCCGAAACCTTCATGTCAAGGCCGTTGTTGACCAATCACCAAAGGGCACAGCGACACTGCTACTGCGGTGACTGCAACAGAGTCTTTAAAACCGCGCAAGGACTCCAAACACATATGCAGACATCACTAAACTCGACGGAGTTTCGTTGCTGTGATTGTGATCGGCAATTCCAGAGCGGCGGCGCCTTGGATCAGCACCTTCGGGACAAGGTTCACCGACGTCCAGCTCCCACTAATAAAAGCAAAGCGCAAAAGGCCGCGAAGGAAATAGCTGCATCAACTCGGTGCTGCAGCAATTGCTCTCGTACATTTGCTACCGAGGCGTCGTTGGAGCAGCACCTTGGCTCTCTTGCACATCGGCCGCTGGGCAGTCTGAGTTGCTTTGCCGGCGCATCGTGCAAAAAAAGATTTTGCAGCGTATCTGCCGTGTTTCACCACCTCGAAAGTGGCGCTTGTCATTCAGGCATGGATTATGATCAGTTGAAAATCTTGATTACACAGTACGACACCGAAAGGCTCATCACCAGGTTGCCTTTTGATGGTACCGCCGCTTTCCTCGAGGCCCAGTCAGATGTCGGTTCGAATCTCATCAGAACGCCGTCAAGTCTGTCCTTAAGCTCTACTTCTGATGGATGTTTGACACCCATAAGCGGCAGCTTATCTGACTGGACCCTGCTAATCTCACAGTCTCCTTCGCATCGCTGCCCCTTCTGCCCTATCGATCGTCGCCCCTTCCGAGATGCAACAGCTCTCCAGGATCACATCCAGTCAGCGACTCACCAGGAGCCTTTTATCTATTGTCCGGCAGCAATATCTGGGAGCGGAAACGACAACTTAAAAGCTATTCGAGAATTCAAGACGGTAAGCGGGCTGGCACAGCACCTCGAAAGCGGCGCGTGCATAGGTGGCGAAGCCAGCTTTTGGGAGGCCATCAAGTACATAGACACGCGCCTGCAGAACATGGGTTTGCCATTCAGGCTTATTCAAGGCAAAGAGACGTAAAAATACGATACGATATTGTACTGATGGGCTCGGATGAGGCCGTCCTGGTGGAGCATAGTGAATGGCAAGTTGCAGACGGCAGAAGAGTAAAAGCACTTCGCCGTACCTAGTTTGACTAATCTTCGAGGTTCACTTTCTATAAGGGCTAGGTTGTGAGGAGTGGTTGATTGAATGATGTTATGCTCATTAGGAGGTTCTTAGCATCTTCTTACTCATCTTTAATATTATCAGTTTCTTCTTTATTTTCTACTTCTATGTAATCTTGTTTCTGGGTCTATCTTATCTCCTCTCTATACCCTGCGAGCGTCTTCTATCAGAGACAGAGACTACGGATACCTGCATATTCATACAAAGAATTGCGCTCAAGCGTAACAAAGCATGGAATTGTCGTAGTGAGAACACGGCAAAGTGCCGTACAAACCCACGACCTTTCTCAACCTGGACTCTAGCAAACGTTGCTGTTTGGAATGGGAGAGATGGTACAGCTGTCCTGACTCACACAATCACTCTCCTTCGTTGCGCAGGTGATGTAGAGCGACTTGAACTTCCATCCCTCCGACCAGAGCGTGCGACACTGTCCACGGCTGGCATATCCGTAGCCGAACCAGCTCCCCGTGCAATCCGGCTGCTCCCAGTAGCTGATGCGGACGTTGCCGTCAGGGCACGTGCCCTTGGCCGCGATGTCAAGCGAAGCGACTTGGCATGCTGTATTTACACAGTGGCCGCTGCCCGGGTTAAAGTGCTCCGTGCTGTGTGTTGCGCCGGTGCAATCGGCGTGGTAGCGGGCGCTAAGAGCAATGGCTGGAATTACCCCGACGCAGGCATACGTATTGGCCCACAGTCCCGAGCAGTCCTTTCCGGTGCTCGGATTCCACTGGAGAAAGTCGCTCAGGGAAACGCCGGCGCGGGATGCGACTGTGCCGCACTGATCGCCTGGCTTGACGTAGACAAACTGGTCACAGTCCTGCACCATGTTGGGCTGCGTGGGCTGCGGGGTCGTCACTCTGCAGTGGAAAGCAACAGTCAGCTCATAATTTGTCGATACGCTATGGCATGTTTTGGGACTTACCCGTTGGCTGGTTTTGTTGAAGTCGGACCTGCGGTTGATGTTCGCGAGGCAGGGGTTCCGGGCACGCCCACGCAGTAGTAGTAGCCAGCCCATAGACCGGTGCAGCTGCTGCCAACTGCCGGGTTCCATTCAATGAATTGGGTCGTGGAGAACGTGCCATACATCTGCGAGATCTTGTCGCACGTGTCACCCGCCTTGACAAAGTAGTATGCCTTGCAGTCGTGGACAAGGCCGTCCTGCGTTGGCGACGGTCCCGATGGCGTCGAGCTCGTGGGCTTGGGAGCCGAAGTCGTGGTCGTGGTCGTTGTCGTCGTTGTCGTCGACGTGGTTGTCGTCGTGGACGTCGAGAGCGGGTTTCCGTGGTTCACCTCCACGCAGTACGAGTGTCCGAGGACAAGTTTGCAGTCAGAGCCCACGGCGGGGTTCTAGATGCCCGTTAGTTTGTGTGTGTGTGTCGAGAAAGTCTGATCAGTGACCAACCCAGGCTTCAAAGTCTTGCTTGCTGATGGCCCAAGCCGACAGGAGATCGTCGCAGGTGTAGCTCTTGTCGTAGGCCTCGTCGTAGTAGGTACAGTACGGGCTGATGCCCGGGTCAACGGGCCCTTTGGGCTTGGGGTCACGAGGGTGCAGATGCGGTGGCGACACGTGCGCAGCGACGGCTGCGCCGATGAAGAAGATGGCGAGTGTACGCATGTCGTGAGTTGCCTGCCTTCTGACTTTGAGCAGTTGCCTTGTTCTTCTCAAAAGCGAAGAGCAACTTTGGGAACGAATCGAGTCTTTGTAGACTGTCGCCTAACACTGCCAGGGATCCTCATGGTTAAATGCCTCGTGACGAGAAAGCATACCTTTCCTCGGGAGACTTGCCGCAAATGGTGCTGCACCGAGCTGCAGCATCGACTAACAGAGTGACTCCATCGTCAGTCAGGCTGCGCTAGCTCTGCAGGTGCAAGGGCCGAATTGATATAACAGATCCTTTTATTCAATAGACTGCTCCACCCCGCTGCTTGCGTTGACTAAAACGACGCGCCGTTTGCTGCATTGCGCCACTTTCACCCTGATCTTTTCAGCCTCGACAAGTATTGATTGTCCGTATTTCCGTGGTCATAGGAAAATTTGTGACCATATATGCTTTGGCCAATTTCTGCTCGCACCGATTATATGTACAAGCTCGAAACATGACGGTCGGCCTAAATGTAGGAAATCCGGCAATCAAGCGCTTGACGGTGCTCAGCCAGCTGGCGCTTGATGTTTTTGCCATACCGGCGATGGCTACAGACTGCGAAAGATCTTTCAGCCTTGCTAAATTATCATTGACATCACAGAGGCTTTCGATGTTTTCAACGACGCTGGAGGCGCTGCAGTGCCTCAAGAACTAGACCAGGCACGGGGCAGTGAAGTTGGGATCCGCCCGTTTAAATCGCGGTGTGAGCGACGGCGTTTGTGATCAAACAAACAAATATAGGTCCGGATGTGATTTGTTTGATTTGAGGGCAGCGCTGAGCAACTCTAAGCAATTAGAATTGAGAGCCCAGCTCTTAGCGACCGTCTTACGATTTACTGCTCAACGTGCTACTGTGTAGCTTTCAACCTGACTTACTTCCTAAGAAACAGACATACTGCGGATTAGGATTAAGCCGTCGTTACAGCGGACTCCAAATCGATATGCTTTCCCATCTGGTGGACCTGTACACCCTCCTCCACCTTTTCCACCGTCGAGAGCATGGTGAGTTTCTTTGGACAGAACCTGATGAGAAAACATTAGCCCAATGTACATATGGTCTAAATAGAGCTGACATCCTATCTTCCACGGCTCAAAGTGCCCTATCGAGGGGTGCTGCTCGGCAGGTGTCCAATCTCAAAAGCTGCCGGTTCCATTCCGGAATCTACTCGGGATGTGGAGCGGACTATAAAGGACATACATACCAACATCAAGCCAGCGCAGCCAGTAGAAACACGCATGCCTACCTAAATACGTATCAGAATATCAGTCAGCGTTCTGCGATAACTTGCAGCGTTGCACCAGGAAATATCGCATGCGAAAAGGAATAATAAGTTCCCGAACCCGTCTATGGCTAGGTCGACTGAGATAAGCGAGCATCCCTGCCCGGCCCGATCCCCGAATCCACTCCGACAATCTTTTTTTGTGGCACTGGTCTTCTTCGTTATCCTCGACACTGTGCTGGTTGCCCTCAACTCCTTCACCGCATATGCGCTCATTCATCACTGACCACTGGGAAGGGGGCGCGGGAAAATTAGTCAGCAGGGCTTAGTTAGTCTCAACAGCACCAAACTTTCGCCAGCCTCATATCTCGACCCCTCTTCATCTATTACGGTGACTAACTGATCATTCTTTGCAGCTTGACCCAGGATTACCGATTATAGTCGCTGACGACATCCGCATCATGCAGTCTCTGAAATCTATTTCCAGCAACGCCGAGCGCCTTTCAACAGCAGGCGACGCCTCTGCTCCAAAGCAACCGCATGCCATTAGAGACAAGTCGGTCCTGGCTTATTCTGCAGAAACAGCACATAGTTTTGTTTCTGAAAATTCTGCGCGGCAAAATGGCAGTGTAGCTCGACCACAGAGACGACGGAAGCGGTGGGCGCCAAGAGCAAGGACAGGCTGCCAAACTTGTCGGTACTGTGGTTTCTTCCCTACAGGCAACATGTTGATCCGTCTAACAGATCGGGAACCAGAGAAAGACGAATTAAATGCGACGAGTGCAAGCCGCATTGTAAGCGATGCGCGTCGACGGGCCGAAAGTGCAGTGGCCTGGGCTACGGTGTCGCCGACCCAGCAGTGTTGGCCACGGGAATAACGACGCTGCAACCTGCCCTAAAGACTATAGCGCAAAAGACACCGACATCTATCGAGATGGCTTTAAGCAAGTACTTTTACGCACAAGTTGTTGTTGTTGGCTGGAATGAGTATGATGAAGACTTCTGGCGCCGTTCCATTCCGCAAGTCGCAAACAGCCTGGAACCGGTTTGGCATGCATGCAACGCCGTGGCGGCAGGGCTCTGGTCAGACGCCGAAAAAAGCAATCCGATGACGCAAGATGTGGCGGCGATTCTTTCTCAGGAATCCCTACGGCAGCACTCTGCTTCCATCAGGGGGGTTCTTGACCTTACCAAGTCGCGCTGCCTTACATTGCAGGACAAAGTCACAATTTTGTTGGTTAACTTTCTCTACGGTATCTGCAGCCTGAATCGGGGCGAATTTGAGACATTTGTTTCCATCTGGTTGCGAAGCCGTGCATTGATCAGGCAGTGGAGGTTTTGGGATTGCCTCCGAAGCCCTGGTGCCATACCCGGTTTGGCAGCGCAGTTACTACTTGGGATTATCAGACTCGAATGTGTCTTTCAGGCTTCCCAGATGATGAATGCAGACAAGCCGACTTTGGAATGGCATAAAGGCCTTCAATCTCTGCAGAAGCGGAACGAGCGACTCATGTCCAGTACGGAGGCCTGCATTGAAATGGAAATGTTGTGGACCAGTCTGCAGGCCATGCTTGAGGGGCTGCCCTTTCGTCCAAGCCTCGAAGAGCTCACGGCGGCGCACGTATTACGTCGAAAATACCGCCAGCAGTTTAAGAATTGGAAAAAACGATATCACCAACTTGGAGCCCAACTACCGCCTCGAGACATGCATCGTGTAGCCCTTGATGTGCAGGGTATACTGGTCCATATACAACTGACAGTGCACTTAGGGAGCCCTAATGACTTCAGAGATGAGACTTGCTGGGATAAGTTCGAGGACGACTTTAATCAGGCCATGCTGCTTCTCGAAGCAGAAACCTGCAGCACTGCTACAATGTGTGTTGGCGCCACACATGGGCCTCGCCTTGCATCATCACTGGTAAAGGCACTTCATTTCACCACCAAGCGGTGTCGTGAGCCAGCGATTCGACGCAGGGCTCATATCATGCTCCAGGAGCGATTGTGGGATGTTTTTGCGCAATCCATGCGGCCGGCGTATGCCTCCCGCGATCAGGGTCCCGGGAGCTATTCCTTTGCGCCCGCGATCGGGGCCATAATAGAGCTGGAAGAAGAAGCATGGCACATATGCAGAGAATCGCCTGGATGCCACCAGGGCAAGTATATTTGCCACCGGCATCGTGTGGCAAAATTTTATGCTGATCATGAGCGCCAAGCGGTGATTCTACGTACGGTGGGCGATTTCATGGACGGCTCACCCGGGACATGCGTTGCTGGTCAAAGCCGTAGAATACTTAAATGACTCTGAGCGGTGTTGAATGTTATATTCGAGCTTTTATGCTGTGTATCATAGCTTGGATAGTTACTGTCTCTAGCGTGAACCCAGCATCGTAATACTGTGGTGCCTTGGTATAGTAAGCAAAGAAGCAATGCGCGCAGCCATGAGATGTGAATTGCAAACCCAACGGTGGTACAGATTTGCTCTGAACCATTTTAAGGTGAAAAATCAGAACAAAAGGATGAGAAAAAGAGATACCGTAGCAAAATCTTTCCAAGACTCATAAACCGAAAAGGCTCCAGATGACTATGTCCGTTTTCAACATTACGTAGGACCATCAGACGATAGCTTTAGTATAGCTACAGCTCCTGAACCAGAACTACACCCGTTTACAACGGTGGACTCGGACACAGCCGAGCACACTGGCCGGAAATCAAATAGCAGCCAGAGCAAATGTTGTCCGTCCCATATGATGCAGCCTTTATTCTCGCTTATCATGGTTCTATCAGTCTCTACAGGCATAGCTTTGTCCGCATGCGTATCGTGGCTCGAGGCAGGGCTGCCCTCAAATCAACAAATCAAACCCGGTCCTATATTTGTTTGAAGAATTTTCGAGCAATATTTGTTTGCTTGGAATATTTGATCAGATATATATCAAATGCTGGACAGATTGACTGTGTCACAAACGCCGTCGCTCACCCCGCGATCCCAACGCGCGGATGATTCGAATGCGACGTGGGGAACGCGTTAGGTCAACTATGATCGCGACGTTTCAGCCTTATATAGTACCGCACTTGAAGGGATTCCTTCGAGCGTTCCTCAAACTTGTCGCAAAAGCGCTGATGGATGCATGTAACGAGCCATTGCTCTTCATCCGCCGTGAACTTCCTTCTTCCGTTGCTCTTAACCGTGGACCTGCCTCGAACCTGCTGAGAGGACGTTTTACAAATTTTGCCTATTCATCAGACGCCGCGTCTGTAGAATCCGTCGCATTATCAGCACGCTCTGGCAAAGCTGAGTTGGGGCTTTCTGCCCTCTCTCCCCCTGTGTCTGTCGTCGCCCATTTTATCACGCTGATCCTGGCCATCCGCGCTTGCTGCATGTGAGAGAGAGAAGGTCCGCGGCAAATATAGGAACCACCGGCCCATGCCTATGCCCTCGAATGCTTACTTCACTCGATTCATCTTCGCACCCTGATATTCATTCTTCGATTCTGCCTTCCGTTTCAGCGAATGCGGCAGATGCTTGTCGGCCTGAGCTGGCCCATCTGCGGCCCCATCGTTCTCCTTTTGTTCGACACTCCGGCTCTTGGTGCGAACCCCGGTGCCCAAGCCTGCATCTGGAGAATCGCTCCCCCGTCGCCTAGTCCAAGATTTGTTGTCCCACAGTCTACTATACCAACGCTCCTCTTCCCATTCGCGGTCATCAGGTGCTGCTATACATCTCTTGGCCATTTCCTGCAGCTCCAGAAAGCCAACAGTGTCTGTGAGCAAACGATCGGCGTGGATCTTCAATACCCGCGGAAACCGCAGAGTATAATATCAGCATTCGCAGGCTTGTCGAACCCTGCACCCACCACTCCTACTATAAATGGAATCCGGAACAATGTAGCGGGCTGCAGTCTCCGTACAGGATCAGGCATTGCTTCAAACTCGGACAGCGATTAATCAAACGGCACTTCGGAGAAGTATCCATGACAGTTAAGAAATAAATAATCTTGCTTCCGTATGCCAGCTTTGTCAATCACGTCGATGATGCGAAATTTCGGTTTGGTAGCGAAGCTGCATACCTCTTCCTTGTTTTCGAGAGTTCCAATATAAAATGACGTCCACCATACCTTTCCAACCCCAAGACCATGTGCTTCTCTCACGTCATAGCGTCCTCCAAGGATAACGAAATCGGCTGTGTCACCAAGGCCGGGAATGTAGTCTTTCTTGAGTTTGATGGACGCTCTGTCCTGGCAGAATGACGGGTAAGGATCATGACAACCTTTGAGAACGAGCCCTTCCCATCGCTGCGCTATAGCGTGGGAGAATGCCTTGCGCAGACTTTCAGCTGCATCGGCGGATGAGAATCGTATCACTTGGCGGGATCCAACGTCGGCTTGGCCTGGGACGCGATGTACTAGCCGCTTAAGCAGGTGTCGTCGCGTATCTTGGCTCTGTCGGGCTCAGAACGTATCATCCAGCAACATGATGTCGTAGAAAATGGTCATAAGCTGCTCATTCCTGGCAATGGGGGAGTCCCGAGCGGTTCCAATGTGCCGTCCCGCTCGTTAGACATGACGGCGAATTTATAGAATGGCTCGATTCTGCTAACTTCCTTATTCCACACCAACAGCTCTCTCTCAAAGATGCACTGCTTCTTGATCCCGCAGCCTGTCGTGCCAACCCGGAGGCTGTCTCGCACTGCTTGTTGAATCCCTGCGCGGTCCTCGGTCGAATCCCTGCCGCTCTTCGAGAAAATCTGGATGTTGGCACCGGCGGTATCTAGCCTGACGTGTACTTGACAATATTCCCCATCATACTTTCTCTCCACACTCATTTGTCGTGAGCCAGCTAGTGGGCAACAATGCTTGATGCTCCTTGCCTTATCATAGTTGCTCCGCGCCACCATAACTCCAACACGGGGCACGAGATCCCGAAGTGCGACATCCCGCAGTTCATTGTAAGTGTCAACGGTAGGCCGCGCGGGCATATGTTGAATGGTTGGTGCGCTCAAAAGCTCTACAGCAGCCGATATCGAGTCTTGGAAGCGTAGGAGGTCCGGCAGGAGAAAATGGAAGTTGCTCATTGCCAGCATGGCGGGAATGTGGGCAGGGCTGTAACTTTTGAACATCATGCGAATCATCCATTTTACCTCAAAGCTCTTCAGTCGTGTGAATACTCTCTCGAGCAATTCCTTCGCAGAATATAGATGACCATGCTTTCGTCGAACTGCTTCTCGCAGGTTAGCCGAAGAGAATGTCGAGAGGGCCGCAACCTGAACGAGGGTGTCGTCGATCTCTTCCAGACTTAACTCTGAACCGACTCTAGGTTCGCAGTCTGTTATGGCCATCACTCGCTCCACAGACGCCGCGAAGTGTAGTTGGCCACTGGATTGAAGTGATTGAAGCTCCACCATTCGAGATGACCCAAAGCACTGTGCGCGTTGGATAATGTTTTCGAGTTGACGCTCCTTCAATCCAAAGACGCGGTCCGACCTTCGTTCGAATAAGAGGCATGACAAAAACGCAATCGCCCCTATGCTCTGCCTTGGAATGGCTGAACTGTACTTGCTGAACCAGGCAGGGATGATGCCAGTATTGCTGCCGGGGAATCTGTCAGCATGCAACGGTCTTCCCGAATTTTTCTCGAGTCTCTCAAGGAGATCACAAAGGAATCTGAAAGGAAAAGTCATGTTGAAACCAAAGACAGGAGCTTTTAATTGAGGTCTGTCCCCAGCCTTTTGTATGTACGAGCGCAGTAGAAGGGCAAATAACATTCAACGTTCATGGACGGGATTGGCAGCCGTTTATATAGCTGATCCAGGCAGACAGCCTTTGGACTGTTGTTCCTAGCAGCTTCTGTAGGATACTGTCTGCTCAGCAGGCTGCCAGTCCGCAGCCATCGCTTGTCCGTTACCCCAAAGGTTCCCAATTATCACGTCACGCGCTTCAAAGTACCCTGGACGTAAGCTCATCAAATTCGTCGCAGACTTTGACATAGCCCCGGATGTGAATGACTCCTTCCAAATTCATGGCAGAAATTTGGCTTCCTCTACCTACCTCAACGTTTCAGAGCCTTCTGGAGGCAAGCGACAAGACCCAGTTCCGTCGCGGCTCCTTCTTATTTCATGTCAGCGCCGCATAGCAGGCATAACACTGACTCTGACCACGGCAACATAAGGGCAGGCCGGTCTTCAGGAGCAGCTTCAGATGCTTGTGAATTGGTTTAATCCTTTTACACACGTTTCCCGCTCTTCGAAACTTAGCTAGTTTCTCTCGGCTGTCATGCGCGTGACACTAGTCGTACTGACCCCAATCCTTCAGTACGGCACCCTCCGCGTCTATAACGATCTTCAGGTAGGCGTCCCAGTCGTCCCAATTCGCAAGGCCCTAAAGAAAGACGAAGCCCTAGTGTTAGTAAAAGGAGCAGACGCTTCTCATCTACTGTAGGTGAAGGGCCTCATAGAGCGCTTAGATCCTCTCTTTTAGCTGACGCAGGATAGATTCAAAAGTCACGTCGACAGGATCCTTGTTCAGAAGATGTTCAGTAAGGGCACAATACCAGTCCATTCTAAAGACGACGTGAGCGATACCAGCCAGGTTAGCGCTCGAGGCTTTCGCAGGATTCAACAGGATCTAGATGAAGATTAGTAGATAGAAGCCAACTAAAGGTAAGGGCGTCGCCTACCTGCAATCCGATACAGACACCAGCCCACGGAAGCGCAGCCTGCGGGATGTTCCGGATGGCCACATCTACCATTCCCTTTGCCAAAAGAATGAAGTTAGCGACATCGCCCACTCCCTTTATGATACTCGACGACGTGGATATCTTCCTTCGCCTGGCCGTCCGCCACCAGCTTCTTCATAAATATCTATCGCTTAGTCGGATCGTTCAGGTCAGCTAAAACGTCAGCATCAGAAACGATGCCAGGGTCAGTCCCAAGAACTATCATCAAGGTCTTCAAATAAGATCCGGCAAGCTCTCTAGTGCCCTCCTCTTCCTTGAGACTGTCGTAAGCAGCGTTCCATAGCTCCTAGGATTCAGGAAGGGCGTGGCTCTGCGCCTCTGGTCAGGTCATCATTGAGGAAGAGCGGACCGGCCCCGATCGGCCCAACACAGTCTGTACTTTTATTGAACGCATAGCGGTACGCAGGGAAGAAATTATTTACCAGTTTCTGCATCTTGCAGCTGTATCTTCCGTTTGTGGACAATTCGCGGGGGTGCGAGGCAGACGCTCGGTGTCTAACAGGTTAAGCAGAAGAAAATGGCCACAGCCGCAGGGGGCTTTCCGAGCAATCCATAGAGGGTTTTACAACACCTTGGTCGTATAGCTTCCATTTTCAGCTTTGCGTAGCTCACTGAATGGTAAAAGATCGACTTTCGTCTATGTACCTAATACAATTTATTGACAGCTAATTGTGACAGGCCCATAGCTACTTTCCACGTGCCGCAATAGCTATCAAGGTCTCTAAAGGATGACCTAGAACGAACGGGCACAGTTCAGATTTTGCGCGTCGATTTCGGCGCGAACCTCGTTTTGCTTTGCTTTCGCCATCGCCCTACTGCTTTTTCGGAGTTCCGTTCTCGGATGAGCTGCAAAGCTTTCTCTGCGTCTTCTTCGGCGACAAGTGTGGACTTCCAGTTGACCATGTAAAATAACTTCCCATCTATCATCTCCTCGCCAATTATTTGCTCTACCTCCCCTTGACCTCGGAGTTCTCAGTGCCGTTGCAAATGCATCGCCCAATATTTGTGTCATATTCCGCGGCTCGAACGCCCTATCCTCTTGTAAGTTATGTCTACGGCACCGGTGGATCCGTGAAGACCTACCTGTTCGAGGTTGCTTAGCATTGTCTTTCAGAAGGTGTAGACATAGCCATCACCTCATAAGCGTTCCCTTCCAACGCCTCATACGTCTCACGCTTATTTACGATAGCTGAAACTTTTGCTCCCATATCCTACAGTACTGTAACACTGATTTAACCGATGTAGAGATGAGATTTGCTCCCCAAAGAAAGGGCGAATGCAGCTGGTCCTGTTACAGCGGAGCCTGCGACTAGAGTCTGTGAATTATGTACAAATGTAAACTCGGTAGAAAATTGAGGCAGCCATTATCTTGGCGACGGGTTTCCTTAGCCATCCGATTATCGACGAATTGACATTTGAATTGTCTGCTCATTTAATTGCCGTGGAAGTTGGGAGCGGCACAGGAAAAAATGAAAACTCGGTGGTACGGATCCAGACAAAATTGAATACCTCGCACACGCATCGTCAGGTCGCAGTCAGTGCCAGCCTACGGCAGTGTGCGTTACGACGGCTTGGCGTCTATGCATCGCTGGCCCGGCCCGGACATCTACGATCTCTTCCCTCTACGATCTCTTCCCCGCGAGCCATCCGCATCGCTGTAGCTCGACAATCGACAGATCCGACCCGTGACAATTTTTCGCAGTGGGCTTCGCGTCCACAACGGGGCGCCGACTAGATCGCTGCATAAAAGTTCATGCACTGAACATCCCTGTCCGTAACCTGACTTATTCGCTCGTTCAGTGGTCCGCAGCGAGCATGGCTTTTCAGCCCAAAGGCATTTCCCCGACACTGGGTGCAGTGAGTTATTCGCTGCGGCATGATGAACCTGGGCGCGGGAAGCTGTCTGCCCGGCACAACGACGCGGGCCCAATGAAGGTACTTGCATCCTATGCCGCTCATCTGATTAGGAGATGGGTTCGCTCAGCTCGGTGTGTGGCGGTTTCGGGCGTCGTGGGGAATGGACGAAGACAGGATGATGCAAGTGGCGCGCGCCTCGGTCCTCCGCAGCGTTTTCAACGCATGAACACGCACTCTCTGCGTCACCTGATGGAAAGCTCATGTAACATGGCCCTTTGGCTGTCCAATTCAGCAATTCTGAGAATCTCCCTCGCGGTGTTGACCGCATCCGCGACACAGTGGCAGTTGCAACTCTCGCTCGGTGAGAAAAGGTGAGCCACGGTGCATGCTTCTTCGCTGTACTGCCCAAGCACATCTTCTGTTCACGTCGCGCTCCAAGGTGCGGACATTCAGCCAGGTGCAGCTTAGCCCACTGATGCGGGCAGAGCGAATCGGCGCCTGAGCGTAGCAGGCTACCTGTCAGTCTATCCGAGGCACACTGGCTGTCGCTCTAAGGGGCCTTGCCAACCTAATGCGCACGGGCAGTAAGGAAGCAGCTGGAGCTACGAGCCTGCGGCGGGTCCCCTGCCAGCAAGCCATTTTTTATTATAATACATTGATTATTATAGTTAAGGTAGATACCTACTTAGAATATCTACTATTAATAAGTATAATAGAAACTAGTTTTTATTAGAAAAACCCTCTACTCTAGTATAGATTTCCGTTGGTTTTACTACTATTCCTAGCCCGTGGTGTTGTAGCTCCTTCGACTACTAAGCAATCAGGGAGCTAGTAAGCCCTGGGGCCATTGGATTGGGGTAGATTGTACTTGTTACTTGCGGATAGACTTTAACCCGTAACTCGTGTCTCCCGATATTCCTGAGTTCTTCTTCAAGACCGTGAATAGAACATTTTGAGCGTTTCAAGTATTTTCGTAATTATGTCCCATCTTCTCACCTCACGGCTTCGCTGTCTCAGGACATTCGGTCCTAGATGGACAACTCGGTTCCATCCTTCAAGAGCTATCCACAGCGCAAAGGCACATTTCATCACCATCAATGGTCAGGGATCGCTCACCACGAAACAGATCGATATTTTCATCGGAGACCCTGGACAAGCTTTCATCATGTTCAACAAAGATGTAGGATTCGCCATGAAAGCCGCCATTGCACAGCAGGGTGCTATATCTCTTACTTCAGACCCAGAGATGATCCCTCTGACATTCTTCCATGATTCGAGATATTTTGCACATAGTAGGTGTCCAGCCGTTTGTCTTGTGAATGGGCTAGGAGCGCGGGTCCTCTCAGATACCATACCCTATCCACGGATCAATATAGAAAAAGATCTCCCCCGGCAGAAAAACACGAACAGGAGTCCTGCAACTCTCTGGCTTCGGGGTGCATCACACTCCATCACATTAGACGGAACAGATGACCGTAAGTACTCTTGTCCCTTTACGAGGAGTAGAAGCTGACATTATTTGGCAGATAAATGCGAGGAGTCTTCAAGAGAAAGCCATTGCAGGTTAAAAGGAGTTGCTGACCTCTTGCGGGACATGTGAGATTGGGGTCAAGGTGGCATCATTCAGTATGGCAAGGGAGATGAGACTTTTCTTTTCAGCATTCCTCACGTGAACACTAACCCTAGCTGACATCTGTCACTGGTTCCGCTATGCTGGCGATGTAGGTAACCAAGTGGCGATGTGCTATGCATACAGTCATTCAAGTCGAGCTTCAGTGAGAGAGCGATAACATCTATGCTTTGTCTTTATGACGTGGTAGGTCCGCTCGGTACATTGAGTCAGTTCCGCTCAGTAGTACTTCTGAAATCGACATCATGTCCGCCCGGACTCGAAGCGTGTCTACGGAGAAACTGCACTTTGTGTGGGAAGTCATCAAAGCTACTATTTGGTATTTTTCTCTTGATATATAAAGCTGTATTATTTTCCTAAGCGCCAAAGACCGCCCACCCAAGTCAATGCTTCAGGAAGCGCTCATTGTGCTATTCTGCCAAGGAAGCAGGCCATGGAACCGCTCCTTGGCGGGGACATAGTTCAAGACGCTTGCTTTACTAAAATAATGCGATATCTTTTCCGCCGACCAGCGCTGCGCAATCTTCAGCGGCCGAATCCAGCGCGCGAACAAATAGTAGATCCAATTATCCCAAGCCTGTATGCGCGTAAAGTGTGCCGAAAAGGACAGGTCCCTGCGCACTTGCTCTTGCCGGGATGCCTCATATTGTGCAAACACGTCTCTTAGCTGATCAGCTTGTACGCCGGCCGAGGAGTCTTCCAGAACCAGCTTTTGAAGGCCATTGCAAAGTATAACAGCGTCCTGCACACCGTTGTTTAAGCCAAAGCCGGCATTTAGCGTCATTTTATGGCAGGCATCGCCAACAAGCACCATGCGGCCGTGAAACCAGTGTTTGGCCATTCCTTCGTCTAGCCTAGTTAGGCCAGCCGTGATTCGCTGTGCAAACATGTCCTCGACGGTAAACTGCGGGCAGGCGGGGAAGGAGAAGAACCTGGCAGCAAACTGCTGCAAGTCATCGTCAGATGTCTTTTGCCGGGATCGCGGGGCTTCAGATCTCTTTTCAAACAAAAGTAGCCAATTTCGCTGCTTCCCAGTAAGCGTAATAACGGAGCGGCCTTGGTGCTGTGTTTCAAAGTAATGGCCCGGCTCGACCATGGCCGGACAGGTGCACCAGAGGCAGTCAAACTCGCTTTTGTAGGGAATCAATGGGCCCCAGAAAGACTCTGGAACATCCATGGATGCAATTCTATGCATAAGCTTCCTTACAACACTATTTGTTCCGTCTGCTCCAATGACGATTGAGCCTTTGTATACAGTCTCATCGCTGCACTCGACGGTAACACCGGAATCCTGGCTTTCGATATTGGTGACGGTCTTGGACGTCAGTATTCTGAACCTGGACTCTTTGCAAAGCCCATCATAGAGGACTTTCATGAGTTCTGCGCGATGGAATGTCATGAGGAGTATGCCATGACTGTAATCACAATTAGCCAAATCAGAACAAACTTGCCAGATGGGACATTACTTTTGCATAATTGTGTTTGTTAGCCCAGAACTGTCCCATTGCTCTCCTGTTGATGCAATCATTGTTGTTTGTTGATGTATCTCATTGCAGATAGCTAGCAGATCATCGTACAGGCCCAATTGGCCCAGAACACGTAGAGTAGGTGGATGCAGTACAAGGCTCGCGCCGAGGTCATCCAGCAGGCGGCCCCTCTGCTCCAAACAAATAAAATCAATGCCAGCGGCTGAAAGCGCATGTGCAATAATCAATCCAACTGGTCCCGCGCCAACAACGATAGCTTTGAACGGTTCCGCCATGGCAACTGCAGTGGTTCTGACGCAAGTAGGGAAGTAGGGGTTGTGACGTCGACTGTGCAGTGATCCAGGGACGTTAGAGTATTACACCGTGAATTAGAATAATTTATAATAAAATTCCGTGTTTGCCTTATCTTTCCGGAAGAGAGTTTCCGTCCCAACCCACACTGCCAGCACATTGATGCACCGCTGGCCCATGCGTCTGAGTGTCAGGTCCGAAGTCATTTAACCTTTGAGTGACGAAGCTCCACGCAGTGGCAAGCGAGGGTACTAAAGGATCAATGCTTTCCATCAAAAGTATCCTTCGAATTTATCTTTTGACTTACAGAGAAGCATTGGTGCACTATGTCTCAAACCGCGCAGAAAACTTCACCACTTTCACCTGAGGTCACGCAACTCGATCCCAGCTCTACCTCTGAACACGGGCGGACGTACCATAGCTTCAAAAATGGCAAATACGTTCTTCCAAACGATCCAAAGGAACAATACAGGCTCAATAGTCAGCATCAGCTGCTCAAACTACTGCTAGATGGATCGTTGGTCTCAGCCTCTGTTGGGCGAGCTCCTTCCGTGTTAGACATTGGAACTGGAACGTAAGAGACTATACTTTATGATCAAATCAAGTCAGTAATTTGGATAACTAATGCAAATCAGAGGCATATGGGCGATGGATTTCGCATCTGCATTCCCGGACTCACAGGTTGTGGGTATGGATCTCAGTCTGATCCAGCCAAGCAACACGCCCCCGAACTGCCGCTTCGTGAGAGGAGATGCAGAGGATTACGACTGGCCGCTCGCAGGCCCGTTCGACTACATTCATCTCCGAATGATGGTATCCTGCTTTGATCAGCCGCGCCGCACTATTAAGAGGATCTTCGAAAAGCTTGCTCCTGGAGGATGGGTCGAGTTTCAGGATGTAGAAATGGGGGCATGCTCAGAGGACGGGTCTACGCGGGGCACCTCAATGGAACGGCTGGGCGGTTATTTGGAGAGCGGACTTACTGCAATAAATCGAGATCCGAAAATCGCACGCCACTACGAGAGCATTCTCCAGGAGACTGGGTTCGTGGACGTAGTCGCACGGCAGATACAAATCCCGTGCGGCATCTGGTCAGAGGACCCAAAGCAGCAGGCGCTTGGAAAGTTGTTCCTCTCGACATACACCGAAGAGAGCTTGACCGGTCTGTCGACGAAATTGCTTCTTGCCGCAGGACTTACAATCGAGGAAAGCACGCAGCTGATAGCTGGCACGGTGAAAGACTATCTCGACCCAGAGATTCATGGCTACATTGTATTTCACGTAGTGCACGGACGCAAGCCGGAATAGAGTTAATTGCTGCTGCAGCATTGTGCGTCAATACGAGTTTTACAATGTACTGCTCCTGCCTTTTGCGGAACACACCTGGAGGCTGGTGACATAATCGGCGGTAAAGCCGATGATTGGTAGCAGTCCACGACTGATAACCGGGATTAGATCCAAAGTCCCTGTAGCTATGCCGACTTACTTTCGAGGTCTGGGCCGCGATATAAGCTTTCAGGGTGCATGTCACTGCCCAGCTTGGCGGCTATTCAAGACTGCTCGAGCCAGAATGACGACAGCTGCCTCTGCATGGCATCTTCGCTAAAACAACCTCGTTGATTGATTTATGCGTCTCTGATGATAACCAAGCACACATGATCCACTCTCATGCCTCGCGATTTCATGTTCAGCTGTGTTTGAACGATGATGATCCCCTCTATTCCAGCTCCATGTGCCCCTCGGTGTAAGTCGACCCGCACAAATGCAGCCAGCTTAAATAAGCGGACATGCAGATAATGCAGGCCAGCTTGACCAAACGGACACGTAGATAATGCAGACAAACAGGTGTTGATAGACATCATAACTGCTTTAAACAGCAAAGATATACAAAAGTATATTTCTCATGAATAAGAATGCTCAAAACTAAAAGTCGCGAGACTGTGGGTAATTCAGCCTGTGTTTTCAAGCATCAACTACAACTCTAAGAACCTCTTGGCGTGGTTATCATTATTATCCAACCATTATCCGACCAGAGTGCTCCGCCAGTTGCATCCGTGTTCCTTTCGTTCTCACGTTTAGTATCCTTATCCGTTGAAAGATTGCGGGCCACTTACACAAATGGTTAAAATTCTCGAGATGGGCTCTCTTATGTCTTGCATGCGGCAGAGGAAACGAGAACACAAGCCTCACCTGCAGAACGATGCAAGCGGCATAGACAGGCTCATTGACATTGAAGGCGCTTTCAATGTGCGAGACCTTGGGGGAATCAGCCTCTCTCCAAATACAGCTACACGGCACGGTGTGATCTTTCGGTCTGGACATCTTGAGTTTCTGACCGACACCGGTGAGACAAAGCTCTCGATGATGAGCATTACCGCCATTATTGACCTACGCACTTCCTCGGAAGCAAAGCTCATCCAGAAGTGGGCTTGTGCCAACGGCTTGGCCACTGCGACTAGAGATCATTTGCCACCGGCGTTGCCTTTTCCACTCAGTGAGGCATTCCATCTAGATGATCGATTCCTGAAATACAAATCCGAAGATGCTATGCGCTCCCAGGTATGTTTTCCGTCTCTTCTACCATCTCAAACAAGCTAACATTTATAGTCCGCTGCTAAGAGATACTTTGATACTGTCTGCTCGAAGAGTGGACGTTCCAAGATGCGGGAGTTGCTGTTGTTTATGCATGCGAATTCTTCAGGCGCGTTCATTATACACTGTTCGCTGGGCAAGGACCGTACGGGTGTGGTCATCGCGTTACTCTTGCTCTGCTTGGCGCCTCCGACGAGCAAATTGCGGATGATTTTGCGCTCAGCGGCCCGGGTCTTGCGCCGATCTTTGCGCAGACTATCAAGTTCGTTGGGGAGTATTACCCCAACTACACCGAAGCTGAGCTCAGGGAGGCGGTTGCTCAGATGCTTACGCCAGACCGGCAGGCAATGTTAATACTACTTCAGATGATACGTGAGGAATTCGGCGGGCCCATGGAGTTCTTTCGCGATGGATGTAATGTCGATAGTAGCCTGCTGCTGTCGTTGAAATCCATGTTGACAGAGCCACGCGACCGGGACTCCGGCAGAGGGTTGTGCTATATCAGCGCGCGAATTAAAACATTACTGATGAGGCTGTCTCCCCGCGGGTAGTTAAGAGTTAAGATTATTGTGAGCACAGAATCTATATGTCATGAGCGTGCCAGGAAAGTATCCATGCATAGCGTCTGAAGCAACATTCCTATGTGTAAGTTCTAATCTTGACACTTGCACTGCTCGACACGGTTCCGTGTTGCATCAAGCTGATCCAATTGCTAGAACCAACACAAGATCAACCCCTATTCGAGCCACAGGTGGGCGAGACGAGAGAGCTCTTTCTGGAGTTTTCTTCTTTGTACAGCTTACTCAATAGCCATCAAGCTAGTCAGACGAAAAACATAAAGTCAGAAAGCGACTCAAGATTAGCTATCAAGAGCGTAAATGAAGCACCAGCAGACGAGCAGTCAGACACGCCTGACTAGGGAGCAACCAGCAGCCATAACGGAGACTATCCTGCAACTATACTATCCTTGCGGCTCGGGATACCATCCTGCATCCGGTTTATCCGGATAGCCCCGCCCCTTTTCAATCGATTCTCGATGACAGGACACGAAACATGGCAACGTAGGACAGAAGTGCTGGGGGCAATGGGCAGTTTTTGGTGGGGAATATGGCGACCTAGAGGTCCGAGAACATCATCGCCGACGCAACTCTGGAGCGAGAACAAGGCAAGTCAATTGCCGAAGCCGCGTCGCCCACCACGTCAAGCGGATTGGCAGTTGTGATGGATCTGTCAATTGGCGACTGAAGCCAACCTCGAAGCCCCACAGCGCGAGATGGAGATAGCCATGCTTTAACGCCTACGGGCCGCAGCGTTACGTGATAAGTTGGTCTAGTGCATACATATTGCGGCCCGAGTTGATGCGGGGTAACTAAAAGAGCCGCAATTGAGTTCTCCCGCTTATTGCACCTACATGCAGATAGCTGGGCAGTGGATCGCAGCGATACCCGGAGGGAATGGCACATTGTAGACGGCTTACAGTTGGGACTTCGATTTTATTCATAATGTAGTTGCACTGAGATGTGAGACGACCTCGCATTTTCCCTTGTTCACTGCAGAATCAGCCTCGAAAGTAAGTATTATCACGGTCTTGGAAATGAGGGAGTTGTCGAGCTTCGTATCATGGTACGCAACGTCAAATCAAGCACACCATCTATATCCGACAAATAAATAGTGGGAGTCCCATCATGATCAATGTTCGCCCAGACACCAACGCAAGACGGCCATAGTGTCGATATGGAGGCAGAAGCAGAATTTCGATGCTGACCAGGCTCGATGATGTTGATGGGCAGCGGTGTGACAGCGACTGTGCGACATGCGACTGGTTCTGGGTACTGTTACCAGCCACGGTGAGCGCCATGGGTTCAATGACAGTAATCTTACCAATTTCGGATGAGGGAAGTAGAAAAAATGAATATAACCCTAGAAATACTATTTTTGCCAGGCTTATCGGTCTCGGGTATACTCCAAGGGAGCTACTATTCGTGTTATGCTACTCGTTTGCCGGCCGTCGCTTGTGCACTCCACCAGCACTGAGGAGGCCAGCTTCCCGGCGTGACCTTTGCCAGTCAACGTTTTTGTTGCTCTCCATTTCGGTCTCTCTTTCACCTTTGCGAGCATCTCACAACAAGAGCCGCCACTCCATCAATCGCACGGCAGTGCTTCCCTCCTGTGAAACAGCAAAGGCACAGCTCCAGAGGCGACATCAGTGCGTTCGCCCACCCCCCAAATGCCAGACTATGCGTCCACAACATCATCAGACATGCATCTATGTCGCCGCCACGAGCTCTATAGTCAACGACCCTGCATCCATCGACTACCACTGCGCCGCGATCTAATTCGCCACGACACTGCTTGACCGGTTCGAGAGGTGCAGTAACCACTCGAAAAAGGATGGGGAACCACATAGGCCCGCCTGCCCTCCCACGACACGCTTCTCATGTCCTCGTCCTGACTATACCAACAGCATTCTCGTTTGGTAACGCGGCTGCAACAGGTTGCTCAGCCTTGCTTGGATCGACGACTATATCTGGCAGCGAAACACCGTCTTTCTGAATTTCAAGGAGCACAAAAAGGAGTCTGGGCCGCCCAAACTCGATCTCCAAAAAGCCTCGTGCCATGTGCTCGCGCAAATTCTGGTAGAGTCGCAGACGTTTCTCGATTCAGAATGTAGGCCTCTGCAAGCGTTTGCATTTCAGTATCATGTCTCATTATATCTGGCACCTTATCGGCTACGGGCAGGCCGTGGCGGGTAGACTCTACGCCTCAACAGCAATACAATTCTGTACACGCCATTCCTCGTCTTCTTCCACGCAGTCTTACTTCATCAAAAAACCTCGCGCGTTCTCACAGGGGTGGCATTCTCCACGTCACTTCCCGCATCCTCATCAAACGATCTTCTTTGTTGCTGCACGCGGCTCTCGCTCTTTGGTTGGCCCTTCATCTCCCAGCTTCCTATGCGCTCCTGCGCCTCCCCGCCGCTTCCATACGTCACGTCCGGATCTCCGTTGCGCTTCTCTGCACCGCGAGCCCCAGAACCGTCTCTGCTGCGACGCCGCAGTCGAAATCCCCCGAGGCCGCAGAGCGCCAACACAGCCAGCGCCACCAGCGCGCCCATGATAACCGCGCCAATCACGCCTGCCACCGCGGGACTCATCCGCGCACCACCGTTATCGGCACCGCCCGCAGACCCTTCCTGGCACCATGCGCTTGCGGATCCGCTGGGCTTGCAGATCCGGCACCAGTCTGCCGCCTCTCTGCCAATCGACGCCATCTTTTCGCGAAACGCGAGATACGGGATGCTGCGGCCACCGTTGCCCGAGCCAAACAGCGAAAACACCTGGAACGCATCACTTTCGTCTGCCGTCGGACGGAAGACGAAACGCACGCTCAAGTCCTCAGGCTTGGGAAAGCCGGCCGCACCTTTGGCGTTTTGTCCGATGAGCTCAAAGACGATGGCGGCGCCCGGCGCGGTGACGTTGCCGATGGGCGTGCTCAAGACGTTGTCGCGGGTGAGCAGGCCCGCAACGGAGAAGAGCGCCATGAGCGGCTGGAACGAGCCAAAGAGCAGCGTCAGCCGCTGCACGCGGCCCGCGGTTCGGTTGGTGTCGAGATTCATCTGCTCCGCGACGAGCTGCGCGAGCGTGCGGCCGGCAATAGTCAGCGCGACGCTCGCCGTGTCGTTGTCTGTGCTGGAGCCCGGGTCCGACTTGGCCCGCTCCATGGTGAAGGCGTCGGCGGCGAGCCGCGCAAGCGTGGCGTCGGCGTTGGCAAGGTTGGCGGCGACGGTAGCGTTGTGCATGTACTCGTAGCGAACGAGGTTGTAAATGTCGTAGGCGTTGAATAAGTTGGCGTCGTCGGCGGCGACGGCGCCCTGCAACGGGCCGGAGCTAAAGAGCTTGGTGTAGAAGTCGGCGCTCTTTTGCGCGGCGTCTTTGAGGGTTGGGTTGGTGGTAAGGTTGGCCGTCGAGGCGTGTTGCCAGGTAGGGCAGCCGACATGGCCTTGAATGCTACATAGGCATTAGTCAATTGAGCCTCTAGACTAGATTGCGCAACAATTGGCTCACCCAACAGAATTTGCATCCGTGCTGGCAAGCGTCTCAATTTGAGCATACTGGTAGCCATCGAGAGGATAACTCGTCATGTTGGAACCGTCACCATTGTTAGCCAGCGCCTGACCTCCGGCCGCCTTACTGAACGCATTGCTATTTGGCGGATACAGCGCCTGCATGAAAGCGACCGCGCCGCCCACCACCCACTCGTCTGTCTGCGCGAGAATTTTCAGCTGCGCATTGTCAATTGCGTTCTGCGACAGGCCCTGGATGGTCGCGGCCTCAGACGACGTCGACGACGCATTCTTGACCGTCGACGGCGCGAGGTAGCGGCCGCGAAACGCCGTGCCCTGCCGGTACAGCTGCTGCGCGCCGCTCGGCGTCAGGACCGGGCTCGCGCTGCGCAGAAACGGCGTCGTCTCGCCGTGATTGACAAATGCGACGGCGGCCCAGACCTTGGAGCTTGTGCTGGTAATTTGGTTCGCGATGCCGTCTTCCTGCGCCCGGGTGCGGCCGACCAGCGCGAGGAGGAGGAGGGGCAGAAGAGCAGCTGATGGCGGGGTCATTTTTTTTTTCCTTTTTCTTTCCCCTCGTCGGCGTGAGTGAGTGAGATGTATAGGGGCAGAGATGAACTCGCACTGTCAGCGTCGCCGTAATAATTTTAACGAGAGAATGAGGCGGTGTCAAAGCAAGAGCAAAGGTGAGCGAATTACAAGCAACAAGGAAAGATGAAGAGCTTCAGTTTTTGTAAAAATGTAAAGCTAGTTTGGACCGGAAACAGACCATATAGGTCAGTGGTTGGCACGGTCGGCCCCGCCGCCGGCTCCGGCCTAGTACAATAAAGTGGTGTGGCGCCGGGTGCGGTTGTGGGACGGCAAAGTGCGGAGGAGGGGCTGGCCCGGGGGTTTTTATATCGCTATCGAGATTCCGCATCTAGTCATTATCTAGCTAGCATCGATATGATCAACAACGGGCCAGCTTACCCACATTTGATGACCCTTCACTGAAAACAGTCCTTCAACAGACGTCTTTCAGGTCGCAAAGCGCAGTGTTGCACGACTCTGTGTTGTGACAAAATAGGGTGTAGCCGCTACAAAAATGCGGCGCGTCGCATTTCATGACCGGACAACTTGAAACTTTGCTGCATCAGAGACGCAAAAAGTCAGCGGCAACAGGGGCAAGCTCTTTGCTTTGAGGATGCAAATAGATCCCTGTTGTGTTGCACAAAATATCAAGCCAGATAGATCAGGCAAAATGTTCAAGCTCTTGAAAATGGATTTTGTTTCGTTTCGTTTCTTTGTCGCTTCTTTTTTGATTTCTTTATTACATTCATACTACATCCCACCCGTAACCTCAATGAAGATGCGCATCAAAAGCAATGGAAATCCCAGACTGCCTCTCTGAAATACCCTTCTTTGCCAGCTCTTCACGGCTTCCAACGATTCTCTTGAAACCCGAAGACATCGAATCATGCAATCAAGTCATCAAGCAAGCTGATGAAAGACGCATCATCCAGTTCGGCGAACATTTCGTGGTCAAATATGGTACCCGGGTTTCCGTCATGGAGGAACAAAACCTTCTTTACGTGCAGAAGACCAAGGCTGTCCCAATACCCGAGGTTTACGCCCTCTACACAAAGAAGAACCTCGATGAAAGTCTAGTCACATACATCATCATGGAATATGTTCCCGGCGAAACGCTAGAGACCCCTTGGTCTAAATTATCGCTTGATGAAAAGGATAATCTAGCCTTGGAGCTTCACGGTTATTTCGATGAGCTTCGCAAAGTCCCTGCGCCTGGTTACTTCGGCAATCCTCCTTGTGAAGACTCAGTCTTCTGGACTCCGCCATGCGACGACGCTGCTCAAAATGCTCCACTCAGCCGCTCATCCAAGACCGAGGACGAGTTTAATCAAGGCCTAGTCGAGGTGTATCTCGAAAATCAAGGGTCAGAGAGAACTGCCGAAACTTACGAGTGCATGTTCTCGGAAGTCTTGGAGAATCACAGAGCTGTTTTGACGCATGCCGACCTGCAGAAAAATAACATCATCCTCAAGGAGGATAAGAGTCTGGTTGTGATTGATTGGGAGGCGGCAGGATGGTGGCCGGAGTACTGAGAAGTTTCCGCCGCTACTCTTGCAGCTAGATTTATTGATGATTTTCTGATATACCTTAACAATATACTTGTTAAGTACGACGACGAGTGCGCGTGGCTGAGCCTCATGATACGAGAGCTTTGGCGCAAGTAGAGGAGCAACAATCTGGATTGAAGGACGCCGGCACTTACGAGTTTTGCTTTTGGAGACCCAATGCAGAGTGGTTCTATGATCTTTCAATGTAGCAATGAACAAGTTTTAAAAGTGAAAGCGGACCTGCTTGTCTGAACTCGGATATGCGTCGAGTGCAGTCCTTGGATTTTGGTTGTGAGTTGTCGCTGGGCGACTTGACTTCCCTCACAGCTTCAAATCGATCTCAAAGACCCCCAATGTCCTTGCTGCCTATGCAAGTCTTCTGCAACGCTCAAACCTCACCATCCAATATGAATCAGCGCTACCCCTCCTCCGTAGTGTGCAAAAGTTCCTGCTACGACCAGAGCGTCAACAGCCCTGCGCGTCCACTCCTGGCAGCGCCGCAGAGGCTCCCGCGGGTACAGGCGTATCGCGCCCTCAAACTGCTTCTTGAGCGGCGGGTGGCCTGCGCAGACCTGCTCAACGCGGTGCAGATCCTCGGGCGCTCCCCAGAGCAGAAGCTCTCTCCTCAGAAACTCAAGCGATGTCTCTGAGCGGTGGTAGGTTTTCATTTCAAAGACTATTCCGTTTTGAATGTTGCCGGTCGCTTGGAGCACGGGCGCCGTCTTGCTCGGTTCCGACGAAGATGGCGTAGTTAGTGGTCGCGCGGAGCGCCGAGGGAAATCGAAAGAAAAACAAGATGCTGCATTACGAAGCGATAAGATGATGAGTCCTGGCTTAGTAAGTATTATTTGTCTCGTAGAGAGTTGGGCGAAGAATATTGTTTAGAAGAAATGGAGGGTCTAGCGTTTCATGTGTATGAGTGTGACTTAACAGGCTCAACCCTTTCCGCCTCGCCATCTCTTCCCGTATCTGCTTATCCACCAATTGAACTCCTCTTTGGCTATTATGTAATTCATGTTTGGTCCAGCAACTGTTTGACAATAGATTGTGTCACGAGCTACACTTGGATGTTGTGTCAAAAGGCTGCCGTACCCTGCATATTACAGACGATGACACCCATCAGGTGCGCTTTGCAGTGGGCAAAACAAAACAGAATTGAATCGGCAGAGAGGTTCAAGTAATCAGAGCGTTGGGTGAAGAAGAGAGCCTCTTTGAAACTGGCGCGTGGTGATCGCACGAATGTCGCATGTAGTGGTTCTAAGATGAGAGAACTGAGAAATGGAAGCAATTGGAAGGCTTTGTCGATGGTCCCCATTGATAGAGGACATGTGAAGGCATGTAAAGCAAAATAAGGCGGCCGTCATCGTCCGGAAAACAACCGCCCCATGAGAAGTGGCTCACCGCTTCAGTGGTTCCATGGTCTAACGGTTATGACTGCGGATTCTGATTCCGCCAGCGAGGGTTCGACTCCCCCTGGAACCTGCATTTTTGTTTGAACAAAAAAACATCTCAATCGCCACTCTCCCTTTGAGATTGTTTTCACTCTGATCTTCTCAATGTTTTTTTTTGTCTTTCGCCTTTTTCTTACGGTTAGGATTCTAGGGGCGTCCCGGAGCGCCTTTTTCGTGGCAATTCTCACACCACAGGCAAGGCTGTGTGTAGTTCAGCCACTTCTGCAAGTGCACATAAGACCAATAACTAAGTCGCGAGCTGTAGCCAGGGCCGCATACCTAGAAGCACAGCCGTACGACAGTGGCTTCAATAGACAATATTGGCGGGATCCTATCGAAACCACCCCAACGGTCTTCTTGCGGCTGTCGTGGCAGGCTTCGATCGATCTGAGCCCTAACGATTGTTGTACATGCTGTCACAAGTGAAAGCGGCAGTCGAATCCGACGTGACATGACGACTCACTTTGAACACTAGTACCATACTGTCCCTTCCTGATTTGGACATATGTCTTCGCCAGTAGTCGATCTTTTTGCAGTGCCAGCGATGTAAGTCGCCTTCTTGCATGTTGACACAAGCACTACTACTGCTGCTACAGCCCAACTGCCTTGAAAATAGCCCGCCAAGGGCCTGACATTTGTTTCGACAACGCTCCGTTGCTCAACAGTGAGGATTCGGCCAGAGCCCTGGCGCCGTCTAGCGTTGGCCGTCCGAACACGCCAGACGTTGGCGGGGCGTCGATCGATTAAGATCTGATCAAAGAGCAGCCCCTGCATGTGGGCTCTCAGCTACCACTCAACTCTAGGGATTCAGTACGTCAAACAGTGACAACATTGAGACATCATTTGCTAGCAAAGCCACCAAGATGACAACGATAGCAACCTTTTCGTCTTTCCCTGCTAAAACCTTCACAGCACACCAGAGGTCGTCCAACCGAGAAAAGCTACAACGGGCTTCCCTCCGGCGTGGGGTCCCGCTGCCAATCAGCTCAGCCGCACATATCGACTCGCAGCCGATGTGTACGGCGCGGCGCACTGCAGCGAGCTGCCGCTCGTGTTTGACAATCTGAACTGGAAGCCGTTTGGCGTTCGAAATTGCTCGATGGTGCGGGGGAGGGCGCGCCGAGCAAAAAGCTGACGGCGGCGTAATGTTGGGTGGAGTGTTTCCACTGGTGAGGTAATGGCGAGAAGATACGACAAGGCAAAGGACTTCGAATGTAGTTTCCTGCTACATCGGTTGTATGCTTCTATTCATCCATCATATCTCTGTGACCTGATTCAAAATTATTATCTGTCATGTTCATAGAGTGGCTGACGCGTCGTTGCGCGGTCCCAAGCTTGAAAAGGAGGGGAGTGTCTTTGTCGCATCGCATGTTCCTTATCAGATCGTTTGCCTGTGTGATGACATCACATCTCGGGCAAGGGAATAAACCTCGGTAAGAGTATTTGCGAGGAGGTGACGATGGCCCTTGTGTCCAGTATTTTACGAAGCGGCGCACGGCCAACTAGAAGCCGCTAATCCGAAAAGGGAAGCTCTTCCCACTGACTTGGAACTCGACTGATGAGTCAGCCGGGGGAACAGCATAGGTGGCCCCACCAAAAAGTGGCCCAGCCAGTCATCTTGCTTGTGGCTTCTCCTCTGAGTGCTCTCTTCCTGCCGCCCACTCGCCCACTGTCTGCTGCCCAAAACCATCCACCAAGCGTTGCACTACCCTGCGCCCAGATCGAGCAACACACCTGCAGCACCATCAACCGACAAAACGAGGAAATACCAAGACTGTACCCCGATTGATTACTCTCACTGCACGTATTCTCCCTTGTGCGCCTGCACATTCTTATGTCCTCCGCTCGCATGGACACCTCACAGGCTACCGCCTGATCACCACCTCCCTCGCTCCTGTTTTAACCCGCCACTCGTTTTCCGCTCGACCCCCGTTTTTACGACCATGAACTCCGACTCCGTGAATGTCGCCACGGGGCCTGCGCCTGCCCCCGTCGTCGATGACGCCCAGCAACACCTCGAGTCTTCGGATCCGTCCCAGCCCAACTTTCTGCACTCGCCACCAGACAGCAACAACGCAGTCAAGTCCGACGCGAGCGACTCCGAGCTCAGTGAACTCGAAGAGGAGCCCGCCCTCGATGGCGCCCCCCCCGGTCTGAGCGCTTCGGCCGAGCCGCCTGCCGCCGAGAATGATCAAGATGACATCGGAGACGTCTCACCGGATCATTGGTCCGGCACTGTGCCCGTCTTCAAGCCGACAATGGATCAATTCAAGGATTTTAAGAAATTTGTGCGTTTCCCCGCCCGCCTTGCCTGCGCTGCCCGCCGATCCCTCCTCGTTGGCTAACCCTGCGACGCGCGACAGATGAACAAGGTCGATAGCTATGGCATGACATCTGGCATCATCAAAATCATCCCGCCTCAGGAATGGAAGGACGCCCAGCCAAAGCTCGACGAATTAGTCAAACAAATTCGCGTTCGCGAGCCGATCAAGCAGGACATCATGGGCTTTAACGGAACCTACAGACAAGTCAACATTCTTCACGGCCGATCATACAACCTCCCCCAGTGGCGACAACTCTGCGATCAGAGCGAGCACCAGCCGCCCGCGCGCCGAGGCGAACGACGAGCCAATACGGAAAAACCGAAACCCCCAAGACCAAAGCCCTCTGCACCGAAACAACCCAAGACGTCAATGCCCAAGAAGCGTGGTCGCGGACGTCCAGCAAAGAACAAGCCCAAGCACGACGAGGCAGCGGCAGAACCAGATAATCGGCCCATGACCCCCGTGTCTCCAAAGCCAGCGACGGATGAACCAAATGAAGAAAAGCCCGAGATCGTCAATTCAGTTGAAACCGATGCGCCAGACCTCGAAGCCGAACGAGAATCTGCGCCTGCGCCTGCGCCTAGCCGAACGGGTGGGCGTATGGGAGGCACCAAGCCTGCCAAAGAAAAGACGCAGTCTGTTTCTGCCCGGAGAAAAAATGGTCGTCGCGAAGGATCTGTCGCCATTGATGAGGAAGCCTTCAAAAACTTTGACTACAAGATGGACATATCCGACTACACTGCCGAGCGATGTGAGGAGCTGGAGAGAGCATACTGGAAGACCCTGACGTATGCGGCTCCCCTGTATGGCGCCGACATGATGGGAACTCTGTTCGAGGACTCTGCCGACACCTGGAACCTCAACAAGCTGCCTAATCTTCTTGATGTCCTCGGTACCAAAATCCCTGGTGTCAATACGGCATACCTCTACCTTGGAATGTGGAAAGCCACATTCGCTTGGCATCTCGAGGATGTGGATCTATACAGCATCAACTACCTTCATTTCGGCGCACCAAAGCAGTGGTACAGCATCTCGCAAGCCGATGCCCCAAAATTTGAAAAGGCAATGAAAAGCATTTGGCCTGCCGACGCCAAGTCTTGTAGCCAATTCCTGCGCCACAAGGGTTACCTGATCTCCCCACAGCATCTCTTGTCACACTATGGCATTCGCGTAAACAAGTGCCTTTCGTATCCCGGAGAGTTTGTCGTCACATACCCTTACGGCTACCACTCTGGATACAACCTGGGATACAACTGTGCCGAGGCCGTCAACTTTGCTCTTGATTCATGGTTGCCGATGGGTAAAATTGCAAAGCGATGCGAGTGCTCGCAAGCGCAGGACAGCGTTTGGATCGATGTTTATGAAATTGAGCGCAAGCTGCGCGGTGAGCCCACACCGGAATACTACGAAGAGACGGAAGACGACGAAGACGAAGACGACGAAGACATGTCGGGACTGCCTTCTCCTCCGTCCAATGGCGTCAAATTTAAGGACGGAAGGAAGCGCAAACACGGCGGAGACAAGGGGCAAAGGCTCAGGATCAAAAAGGTCCGCTTGCGTCTCAAGTCCAGAGCAAACCCCCCGTGCTGTCTTTGTCCCAACGACTTTGTTGGCATGGATGTTTTACCCACCAACGATGGCCGCAAGGCTCACCGAATGTGCGCCATGTTCATTCCCGAAACGTACATTGACACAGTGGAGGGACAGGATGTTGTGTGCAACGTCAACAATATTCATAGAGACAGGCTTGATCTCAAGTGCTTGTTCTGTCGCTCGAAGCGCGGCGCCTGCTTCCAATGCTCACAGAAGAAGTGCGCCCGAGCCTACCATGCGACTTGTGCCGCTGCCGCTGGTGTGTTCATCGAGGAGCAGGATATTCCAGTATATGGCCAAGATGGTGTAGAGTACAAGGAGCAAGCATTCGAGTTTAGCTGCCGCTTCCACCGCACCCGACGAGACAAAAAGCTCGACAGCCTGGCGCTGGAGGGCGACGAGCGCATTCATCGTGCGGCCGAAGCTGTCAAATCTACCGAAATCTGCCAATTCCAGTACGCCAAGGGCGACATCTTTGCTGGACTGGTTATCGATAACCGCCGCGACGAGGAGACCTTCCTGGTCAGCGTCGTTCCCAGTGGCGAGCGCATTGAAATTGAATGGAAATGGCTGCTCATACCTGACCCGTCCGATTATCACCTTCCCAAAGCATCGCCAAACGCCCTACCACTGCCTGCGTCAGAGAAGGCGAGAAACAGACTCAATGCCAAGAGACAGGATGACGACAAGCCGCGCAAGGACGATGAATTTGCGGAAGGATATACATGGGCCGAGTTCAATCTGTATGACGAGGTGGTCAATAAAGATCAGGTCAAGGTCGACTTTGCCAAATCAGATCAAATGTGGCATTATCTTGGCAAGACCTCGACAGAAGCCAAGGCTCAATACACCGAGGATGTTGCCAAACAAAGACATAATCCAGGAGGGAATTTCCTGGATACCATCCCGAAACCACCAAAGCCTGTTGCAGCGCCGAAGTACAAGCAGTACCGCCAAGGCGTGCCGAGCGGCTATATGCACCAGCAATACAATGGAGGCTATACTCCACCACTGAGCGTCGGGAATACGGTCATGGGTAGGCCGTATACGCATCAGCAGTACGGACCTGCTCAGGCATCCGGTATGCACGCCGTACCTCTCTCGTACAACGTGCCGGCGCACCATCAGCCAGCACAAATGGGCTGGAACAACACGCAATCAGAGGGGCCCAGGTATAGTGTACACCCGTCCGTGTATCAGACGTATCAGTACTTCCAAGTCCACTACAACAGGGAACCGGCCCGGTACCGCACGCCATATGCAACCTACGGTGGTTTTATCAACGGCTATGAAACCAATTACAGAGCCATGTTAATGGCCAACGGTAGCCAGGCTGACATGATGCGGCGGTTGAGCTTCGCCGGATCCTCACCCCAGGCAGGCATTCCGCAGAACGGCAAACATCGTCCTGTGACACACAACGCTAAATTTACACCTGCGGCTACGCCGCCATCAAATACGGATAAAGCAAAAGCAACACCACTTCAAAGGGTGTACCAAATACCCTCCAAGCAGTCGCCGGTACCGCTCCCACCGGGCTTCCTTGCAGCAATGGGCACATCTATTCCAGCAAGTGCGCCAGTGAAGGCATCTCAGCCTGCGCCTCCATCGACAATTATAGCAGCACAGGCAACACCGACGACTTCAAGCGAAACCTTGCCTGCGAAGCCAATTGAGGCGGCAAAAATATCTACGACACCAGTGCCGCTTCCCTCGTTTGCCCTAACGCCGCAGCAGCATGCCTCGGCACTGAAGAACATGCACACAACGCAGTATAATGGCGATGTGGATATAAACTCATCGGCAGCCGACTCTACAGTTGCCATTCTACAACAACAAAGCAACCAAGCGCAGCTGGAGCAGCAAGAATTTGTTGATGTTCCGGGCCGAGAATCTATGGAATTCGTCGATAACATGATGCGAAATTTACGACGGGCCTCACAACAAGGGATGTCGCCAAATCCATGACCAGACTTCTGACGAATTCGAAATGTACGCTGGAGACGAATGTGATGATCTGCTTTCTCTGGTTGATTGATTTTGCTGCGGCTGGGTTGTTTTCCTTGGCTTTCATACCCGGCGTTTGGATGGGGCCTGGGACGTATACTATAGTATGAAACGGAGTGCTGCGCTTCGAGCGCGTACGGGAGATGCAAAGGCGCAAAAATCGGGTGGTGGTTTCCTTTTTCTTTTTCTCTTGCTTTTCGTCTTTGCTCAAATTTGTCTGCTGGCGAGACATTTCAGTCTCTGCCTACGGGGCTGTATAGTAACCAGACAGCGTTGGACAGCGTTGGCCCATGTACTGTTAATTGTTCTCCTATGGGACGTCTTGCTTGATTTAAAGTTTATTATTCAACTACAGCATTATGCTGTATAGCTTGAGCTTACTTCTTTCATACCTAGGCACGGTCTCTACCCCGCTTATGCCTTATGGGTCCGATGCTATGCTTGTGCCGCCGTTTGCAGTCTATT
This sequence comes from Beauveria varroae, assembly GCA_030780425.1. Taxonomy (NCBI): domain Eukaryota; kingdom Fungi; phylum Ascomycota; class Sordariomycetes; order Hypocreales; family Cordycipitaceae; genus Beauveria; species Beauveria varroae. The sequence goes on along the minus strand of JAPFUP010000203.1, from coordinate 51,947 downwards.
CACTCGCTTCCTTGCGGTGCATGCCCTCAGCTCTTGCGATGACGTGTTGTATTTGTTATCGCCCCGAAATCGATTTAAGGCAAGAGGGTAGGCCCCTCTCTTCCTGGGACTTGGAGTTTCTTTCAAAAATATAAATTCACTGCAGGCATCCTAGTTGGTGTGCACTCTCCGTAGACAGCTTATTCTCAATTTCACCATGTCTAAACTCATCACTGTATTCGGCGCCACCGGCAACCAGGGCGGGTCTGTCATTGACCACCTCCTACGCGATGCTCAGCTTTCCAAAGAGTACAAAATTCGCGGCATTACTCGTGATACGTCCAAGCCAGCAGCCAAGGCATTGGAGAAGCGAGGTGTCGAGGTTGTCTCGGTCAGTTTATCCGGGTTCAACGCAGCAAACGCTGTCGCGGCGCATCTAACAGGAAAAATTTGTGTCGCAGGCCGATCTTAATTCGACGGATTCTCTCCTGAAAGCGCTGGCAGGGTCTTATGCCGTGTTTCTCGTCACAAACTACTGGGAAAAGGCCGACGGCAACCTCGAATATTCTCAAGGCAAAAACGTCACCGACGTTGCCAAGATTTGCGATGTTTCGTATTTGATCTTTTCCTCTCTCCTACATGTCACCGAGGAGTCCAACGGCCGACTGAAGCACGTCCCGCATTTCGACAGCAAGGCAAACGTTGAAAAGTATATCAAGTCGTCGGGGATCAAGTGCGCATTTGTCCTGCCTGGATTTTACATGCAGAACCTCACGACCATGATTCGCAAGGGCGATGACGGGGTATATCAACTTGTTTATCCTGTCGATGGCAACAAAGCCAAATTCCCACTATTCGATGCTGCCAAAGACACTGGTAATTGAGCTTTGCCCCTGTGGCGCCTTGCGTTCACCACCGGACATTCACTAACTGTACTTTAGGACTGTTTGGCAAGGCTGCTTTGAAACACGAAGACACGCTCAATGGAAAGCGCATTCTCGCGTCGTGTGACTATTATACCAGCGAGCAAATTGTTGAAACGTTCTCCAAAGTGACTGGCAAAAAGGCGAGGTTCGTCCGCGTCACACCAGACGAATTCCGCAAGTCGCTACCCGAGAATATAGCTGAGGAGCTTACTGAAAACCTGCTATTTGTTGAAGATCCTGGCTACTTTCTCGGGGCTAGTCTTGATGAAAGCCTGCGTCTTGTTGATGAGAAACCTACGAGTTGGGCTGATTTTGTGAAAACGAATGCTGCAGCGTGGGAGTAGGTCTCTCTATAGACTAGTGTCAACTCATATCACAGGCGGATGGAATTAGTTCTGCCAGTGGATCGCTCGCTCTGAACGATAGTAGTTTCATATATATAAACGAAGAAATAAATCTGAAGTGATTAAAGACTTATTCATATAGAACTATAAATGTGAGAACGTGAAGTGTAAGCAATGTGCTCGCAGGTGATGTGTTTCACGAGTAAGCTGCGCGTCAAAGAAATTGTCTATACTTATGATGGACCAGTATAACAATGCAACGTTCTAAAAGTACCTACCTTCGAGGCTAGATATCCCTAAACTTATTATAGTAGAACAACTCAATGATAAGTTCAATTCTATACTAAAATAATCTCCTATAGGTTACCAGCTTCTCTTGTGTAGTGCACCGTCCACCCCGCTTGACAGCACGCCATTTTACTAATGCAATGCGAGGCCTAGCCTCTATCCGTACCGCAGCTGCGATAACGGCTCTCCCCAACATGACCCCACCAGACAGACAAGACGTCACACGCAATTAGGAGGGGTCTAATGTGAAAAGTTGCGCAACTCATCCACGCAGCACCATACCTTTCGACGACGCTGTTGAAGCCTGAGATACAAAAGATTTGACAGCCGACGAATGTCTGCATTTACTGCGTCGACCCGTCCTCTTGCCCGCAAGCTCGCCGACGCCGGCACCTCTCTGATTACCCCAACTGCACTCCGCACCAGGACGCGAGGAATCTGCGCGACCATGAGCCTCTCCGGAAAGCTCAAGCCCGCAGCGCGGGTCTCTGGCCAGAAGCAAGATGTCTGGTAAGAACTAAAGCAAAGAAAATAAGGGCACACTCCTGGAATTCCTCCCCTCTGGGATTCGCTACGTAGTGCAGAGGTCATGGTTCTGACACACGAACCTCCCTTGCAGGTCCATCATCAACGAAGCGGCCGCCGCCTCGCCCAAGCAGCCGATTGTCAACATGGGTCAGGGCTTCTTTGGATATAACCCGCCGCAGTTTATTCTTGATGCGGCCAAGCAGGCGCTGGACCGCGTCGACTGCAACCAGTACTCGCCAACTAAGGGCCGACCGCGGCTCAAGAAGGCGATTGCGGACTCGTACTCGCCGCACTGGGGCCGGGCCATTGACCCCGAGACGGAAGTGACAATCACGACAGGAGCCAACGAGGGCATGCTGAGCGCGTTCATGGCGTTTCTGGAAGAAGGCGACGAGGTTATCATTTTTGAGCCTTTTTTCGACCAGTACGTGGCAATGTCGACGAGAGTCTGGGAGATGCGTGATGATGGGCTGACAGAGTGCTAGGTATATCTCGAATATTCAGATGCCTGGGGGCAAGATTGTGTACGTGCCGCTGCATCCGCCGGCGACGGGGGCGACAAAGACGTCGTCAGCGGCGGACTGGACGGTGGACTTTGCGGAGCTGGAGCGTGCAATCACTTCCAAGACCAAGATGATTGTCATCAACACTCCCCGTGCGTATTCTTCTCTTCTTTCAAGAAGTGGACAGGGCAAGGAAGCTAGGTGGCAAAGGTGCTAACTTTGACAGACAACCCCGTGGGCAAAGTCTTTTCCAAGGACGAGCTGCAAAAGATTGCCGACTTGTGCGTCAAGAACGAAATTATTATTTTGTCGGATGAAGTCTACGACAAGCTGTATTATGTACCATTTACGCGCATCGCAACGCTGTCGCCCGAGGTTGAGCGGCTTACACTGACGGTGGGCTCTGCGGGCAAGAACTTCTACGCCACGGGCTGGCGCGTGGGTATGTGCTGCTTCTACGCACTTTTTGAAGTCTTGCTTCAACAAGACACTGACTTACATTTTTTTTAGGCTGGCTCATTGGCCCCGAGCATCTGATCAAGTACGTGGCCGCCGCACACACGCGCATCTGCTACTCGTCCGTTTCGCCGCTGCAGGAAGCCTGCGCGGTGGGCTTTGAGCAGGCCGACGCGCAGGGCTTCTGGGAGTCTACCATCGCCGACATGAAGGGCAAGATGGACCGGTTCAACGAGGTATGGGGGGAGCTGGGCCTGCCGTACTCGGAGCCCGAGGGCGGCTACTTTGTGCTTGTCAACATGGCCAAGGTGAAGCTTCCGGAAGACTACCCGTTTCCGGCGCACGTGGCGAGCCGACCGCGCGATTTCAAGCTGGCGTGGTTCCTGATTCAAGAGGTGGGCGTGGCGGCGATTCCGCCGACGGAATTTTACACGGATGAGAATGCGCACCTGGCGGAGGATTATATTCGATTCGCGGTGTGCAAAGAGGATGGGGTGCTGGAGGAGGCGAAGAAGAGGCTGAGGGGGCTGAAAAAGTACATGACGGAGTAGGAGCGGGGAGGTGACACGGTGAGGAGAGAAGATGGGGAATGGGGACAACCTGGAGAGGAGGAGGAGATGGAGATGAGGTGAGTTGGGATTAGATGGGGCTAGAACGCAGACGGGTTATAGATTTTACGTTTGCTCTTTATTACATCAGGCTCTGGGGTCATGCAGCATGGGGCGCAGTGGATGCGGTTCGTACGGGTGTGTTTAAGAGCTGGGGTAAAAGGGCCGGTTTGCGCCGATACGGGATGAGAATTCGAAAAGGAATGCGACGAAAAAGATGGAAAGATTTAGTTTTCAATACACAGAGACACTGATGCAGCAGCCGCCAGCTCGTCTGGTTCCTGATAGATAAAGAAGGGACGTGGCGGATGGAGGTGTCCGAAGAGGAGCCCGGAGCCGGCCGACGACCCAGTTGCCTCCGGCCTCCCCAGGGCGATTACAGGGCGATTACAGGCGCTTCAAAAGTGTGGGCCCCGCCTCAAATTCCCCTTGCTGCCTCCCCGCCATCCCGCCAAAGCGATTCCCCCGCAACATGGGTCGGTCGCCACCAGAAAGCCTCCAATCACGCTGCCGCTATTGCGCGTTGCCTGCACGGATTTGCCACGACGTAAATATGCAGCAGCTCCGGCATAAAAAGACAAAGGCAAATGAAAACAATAAACCCAACTTTTCACACTCTTCTTCTTTCTCATTTATTTTTTTCTTATCGGAAAAATAAACATCTTCCCCACCTTGTTGTAGCGCTATCCTGACGTTTGTGGGGTGTCGCAGCACCGACTGCTATCAGTGCTTATTAGCCTACAAATCTCCAACTGAACCCCGTCCCCCATCGCCCCCCGGTGACTTATCTTGACATCTACTTCGACTCCTCATTTGCCGAGCCTTGTTTCCTACATTTCCATTCCCCACCTCAGCGTTCAACTGCTACCGGCTTTTCTTCAACACAGAACTCTTTGCATACATCTTCCAACACTCACAGGCTTATATGCCCATCTTAACAACCAAATATACCACATCACAGACAGTCCTCGCTGTCTATCGACGTCGACATGGCCCCCATCGCCATCGACGTCAACAAGGAGCCCAAGGCATCTGACCTTGCCGCTCTCACCGCCGAGTTTGACGGCACCCTGCGCTTCTACCTCAACGGCACCAGGGTGGTCCTCGACGACATCGACCCCGAAGTAACTGTCCTCGAGTACCTTCGCGGCATTGGCCTCACCGGCACCAAACTGTATGCACCCTGGCTCTACCAGAAACACTATCCTGTAACTTTTCTGCGATAAATGGAAAAACGACTAACCAAGCAAAACAAAAAAAACAGCGGCTGTGGCGAAGGCGGCTGCGGCGCCTGCACCATTGTCGTCTCCCAATTCAACCCCACCACCCGCCAAATATACCATGCCTCCGTCAACGCCTGCCTCGCGCCCCTCGTCAGCCTCGACGGCAAACACGTCATCACCATCGAGGGCATCGGCAACACCGAACGACCTCACCCGACCCAGGAGCGCGTCGCGAGGGGAAATGGTAGCCAGTGCGGCTTCTGCACCCCGGGCATCGTCATGAGCTTGTACGCGCTGCTGCGCAACAATGACGCCCCTACAGAGCACGATGTTGAAGAGGCGTTTGATGGAAACTTGTGTCGCTGCACGGGGTATCGCCCGATTTTGGACGCTGCGCAGACATTTAGCGTGAAGAAGGGCGGCGGGCAAACAAATGGAGGCTGCTGCAAGGACACCAAGACGAATGGGGTCTCGAATGGGGTCTCGAATGGTGTTTCGAACGGTGCTTCCAATGATACGAATGGCACCAACGGAAAGAAGACTGGAAGCGGCTGCTGCATGGAAAACGGCAACGGCCCTGCCAGCGGTGGATGCTGCATGGACAGGATGAAAGACGACCAGCCCATCAAACGCTTCACCCCACCCGGCTTCATCGAGTACAAGCCCGACACCGAACTCATCTTTCCCCCGCAACTCAAAAAGCATGACATGCGGCCACTTGCCTTTGGCACGAAAAAGAAGACGTGGTACCGCCCCGTCACCCTAGACCAGCTCCTGCAAATCAAGAGCGTCTACCCACAGGCCAAGATTATCGGCGGCAGCACCGAGACGCAGATTGAGATCAAGTTCAAGGCACTGCAATATCCCGTGTCCGTGTACGTAGGTGACATTGCCGAGCTCAGACAGTACAAACTTCACGACGGCCACATGGAAATTGGTGGCAATGTCACTTTGACGGATCTGGAGAAGCTGTGCGAGACGGCCATAGAGCACTACGGTCCGGCTCGTGGACAAGTATTTGAGGGTATCCTGAAGCAGCTCAAATACTTCGCCGGCCGCCAGATTCGCAATGTTGGTACACCTGCTGGTAATCTTGTCACGGCCTCGCCCATCTCTGATCTGAACCCTGCATTCTGGGCAGCTAACGCCGTTCTCGTCGCCAAGTCGGCCTTGGAAGAGACGGAGATTAACATGTCCCAATTCTTCACCGGGTACCGCAAGACAGCGCTCGCCCCTGATGCCATTATTGCATCCATTCGCATTCCAGTCACGGCTGCCAAGGGCGAGTTTTACCGGACCTACAAGCAAGCCAAGAGAAAGGATGACGATATTGCCATTGTCACCAGCGCCTTGCGCGTAAAGCTGGACGATGCTGGCCTTGTTCAAGAGGTGAATCTCATTTATGGTGGCATGGCGGCAACCACCGTCTCGGCCAAGTCGGCCGAAAAGTATCTCATCGGTAAGGCTTTTGCCGAGCTGGAGACGCTTGAAGGTGTCATGAGTGCGCTCGGTAGCGACTTTGATCTGCAGTTCAGTGTCCCCGGCGGAATGGCTTCGTACCGTAAAGCACTCGCTTTTGGCTTCTTTTACCGATTTTACCATGATGTGCTCTCCACTTTAAACGGAACGAATGCGGACAAGCAGGCTATTGACGAGATTGAGAGAGAGCTGTCCGCAGGCAAGATTGATCACGACTCGGCGCAAAAATACGAGCTCGAGGTGACGGGCAAATCGAATCCACACGTTGCCGCCCTGAAGCAGACCACGGGTGAGGCTCAGTATACCGACGATATTCCGCAGATGAAGAATGAGCTTTATGGCTGCTGGGTATTGTCGACAGAAGCCCGTGCCAAGATTCTGTCTGTTGACTACTCCAAGGCTCTTGACATGCCTGGAGTGGTCGACTACATAGACGCCAAGGACATGCCCGACGAAGAGGCCAACAAGTTTGGCCCACCGCACTTTGATGAGCGCTTCTTTGCAGAGGGCGAGGTCTTTACGGCTGGTCAGGCCATCGCCATGATCCTGGCCACGTCTGCCAACAAGGCGGCGGAAGCTGCCCGCGCCGTCAAGGTCGAGTATGAGACATTGCCTTGCATCCTCACCATGGAAGAGGCCATTGAACAGAAAAGCTTCCATCCCGTGTACAGGGAGATCAAAAAGGGCAACAGTGAAGAGGTGTTTAAAAACTGCGACCACGTCTTTACAGGCACCGTCAGAATGGGCGGCCAGGAGCACTTTTACCTCGAGACCAACGCCTGTCTAGCCGTTCCGTCGCCCGAAGATGGTGCCATGGAGATTTTTGCCAGCACGCAGAATGCCAACGAGACGCAAGTCTTTGCGGCGCGTGCCTGCGGCGTGTCGGCGAACAAGGTCGTCGTCCGCGTCAAGAGATTAGGTGGCGGCTTCGGCGGCAAGGAATCGCGGTCCGTGATTCTCAGCTCCGTCGTAGCTCTGGCCGCCAAGAAGACGAAGCGTCCTGTCCGATGCATGCTCACGCGCGAAGAGGACATGCTGACCATGGGCCAGCGCCATCCATTCCTGGCGCATTACAAGGTCGGCGTCAACAAGGACAGCAAGCTCCAGGCTCTAGACCTGTCCGTGTACAACAATGCCGGCTGGACATTTGATCTCAGCACCGCGGTTTGCGAGCGTGCCATGGCGCACTCGGACGGCTGCTACAGCATCCCCAACGTGATGATCCGCGGCCGCGTCTGCAAGACCAACACCGTCTCCAACACGGCGTTTCGCGGCTTCGGCGGTCCGCAGGGCATGTTTATCGCTGAGACGTACATGGAAGAGATTGCCGACCGTATGGGCATGCCGGTGGAGACGCTCCGCGAAATCAACCTTTACAAGCCCGACGAGGACACGCACTTTAACCAGACGCTGCAGGACTGGCACGTACCCCTCATGTACAAGCAAGTCCAGGAGAGCTTCCGCTACGCCGAGCGGCGCCGAGAGATTGCGCAATTCAACGCAGACAACATGTGGCGCAAGAGAGGATTATCGATTATACCGACCAAGTTTGGCATCTCCTTTACCGCGCTCTGGCTGAACCAGGCTGGCGCACTGGTACATATTTACCACGACGGTTCGGTGTTGGTCGCGCACGGCGGCACGGAAATGGGTCAGGGTCTGCACACCAAGATGGTCATGATTGCCGCGCAGGCGCTCTCCGTGCCGGTGGATAGCGTCTTCATCTCGGAGACGGCGACCAACACCGTCGCCAACGCCTCCCCGACGGCGGCCTCTGCCTCGTCGGATCTCAACGGCTTCGCCGTGTACAATGCTTGCGCGCAGCTCAACGAGCGCCTGCAGCCGTACCGCGCAAAGCTCGGCAAGGACGCGCCAATGAAGGACCTCGCGCACGCCGCCTATTTCGACCGTGTCAACCTCTCCGCGCAGGGCTTCTACAAGACGCCCGAAATTGGCTACTCATGGGCTGAAAATAAGGGCAAGATGTACTTTTACTTTACCCAAGGCGTCGCCGCGGCCGAAGTCGAAATCGACGCCCTCACCGGCTCGTGGACCTGTCTCGAAACCGACATCCTCATGGACGTCGGCCGGTCCATCAACCCCTCCATCGACTACGGCCAGATCCAGGGCGCTTTCGTCCAGGGCATGGGCCTCTACACCATGGAAGAGTCGCTGTGGCTGCGCGCCGGGCCCATGGCCAACCAGCTCTTCACCCGCGGGCCCGGCGCCTACAAGATCCCCGGCTTCCGCGACATTCCGCAGAAATTCAACGTTGCCCTCCTCAAAGACGTCGAGTGGAAGGAGCTCCGCACCATTCAGCGCAGTCGTGGCGTCGGCGAACCGCCGCTCTTCTTGGGAAGCGTCGTGTTTTTTGCGATTCGCGATGCGTTGAAGGCGGCGAGGAGAGCGCACGGTGTCGAGGTAAAGGAGCTGGGAAAGGATGAGGAGGAGGGGCTGCTGAGGCTGGAGAGCCCGGCGACGGCGGAGAGAATTAGATTGGCGTGCGAGGATGACATCATGAAGAGGGCAAGGGTGACGCCCAAGGAAGGGGAGAAGAGCTTTTTCGTGTATATTTAAATTGAGTGTTGCGATATGATGATGGTTATGAGGAATGAAATACGCCAAAGAATGGGAATTCTATATAGCCATGGCTTGCTTTTTTTTTTAAAGATGAATAATACTTGTGGCTGGGATGAACAGCGCGTGATACAGAAATGGAGGCCGCTGTGAAACAACGCCGCCAGTCTGAGAGTCTGCCGCTAGCATATATTACTCTTCAACGATCAAAAATTCTTTGGAGCTTATGCGTCTGTTACTGATACCTTTTTTTCAAGTCATCAGGATACACCCCATGTCTGTGCAGTGGATTGCCTCTTCTCCATCCTGGCTTTCAGTAGCACCATAGAGCCAGAGAGCTCGGCATCAGCCGCTGCAGCAAACGGATTACGGAAGAAAAGGCCGGACACCTTCCCCGTTGCATTCCGTAGTCATATTACCTCTTGGCATTTTGTCGAGGTTCTGTCTTCGTGAGCAGACGCAGGCAGTATTCAAGGTCCAGAGCCGGAAGCCTATGTATTAGTAGAGTGCCGACTGTCGTGGCTTGCCGCCGGGCGTTCGTAGGACCAGTCCACAGCCACGCTCACGTCAAAACGTCCACTGTCGGGCGGCACTGGAGATTACGCTAGTCAAAGTTGCGGGCGCATCTTCCTCAAAGACGGGCCGGGATGGCGCCTGGATGCGCGGTGCGTGGTGCGCGGGGTTCAGCTGCGTGTCGTCTCTGCATGGTCGAGGCCCAACTCGGCGCGTCGTCGCATGCAGCTGGCCCTGCAGGCGACCTCTATTATGTCCAAATTAGGTCCTAATTGCGCACCCTTTTCGTAAAAAGAAAAGTATGGAAATCGTAATGGCCAACCCAAACAGAAGCTGTTCTAGGCATATCTATTTTCTCGATCAAGAACCTTGGGAATGGGAAAAATCGCTGGAACCCGGAATAAGACCCCTGGTGCTGGTTTGTGATTATCATGCGAGCCCAATGTCATCGAGTTTCAAGATCCGGCAAGGCTGATCAATATTACCAGGTCCACCAAGGAAGCATAATTTTAGGCGCTGATCCCTTTGCATTGCATCTGCAGCCAAGGTCCGCATTGGGCGAAATAGCGACGTCCATCCAGGATTATTCTCGTGGATAGTGTCCATGAATGGTTTCAGCTCACGCCCCAAAAGCAGATCAGCTTGCCATTTCGCGTCGGGCGTCCTATTTGGACTCTTTTCGGGCTTTCAGCTCATCCTAGAGAAAGACGTGAATGCAGCCCAACCAACGGAAATACTCTGTTGGTGGCGCACTCCGTACTATATTGTAAATTAATAGACTGATCCCGGCAATCAAGCATCGTCTGCTGGTCTCTCCGCGGGCCTCTTGTAAGCCATGGCGCCTAATTTAAAGGGAAAGTTTTGAGTAAGCGTTGAGTTGAGGCGAGATATAACTCGAAATGCCATCCATAATTCCGTACTCGTGACCTGTCCTTGAATCTCGACTTTCCTGCCAAATTGTTCAGTCAGGTCTTCACTCGGGTGCTTCTTTCCGGAATTTCACCCCATTTTGGCCGGACTTGATATCATCATGCGACGAGCACAATTCTTCACTTCGTTGGCCGGTTTGATCGCCCTGGCCAACCCTGTATTAGGCGCGACGGCCTCCATCACATCCGTAATCCCCCCACAAGCGCATCAGTGTATCCGCCTATGTGCCTGGTTCAACTATCAGGGCAATCTTCCTCTGGCTCTAGGCTGCGCCGACCCCTACGAGAATGACTGCTACTGCCCGACTGCCACGGAATCCGTCAGCAAGGCCAGCGTGGCCATCGAAAAATGCTTGTCCTCGCGCTGCGCTGCCGGAGACTACACCCGCGACCTCAGCTCCATGAAAAGCATCTATGCTGGTTACTGCAAGGATGCGGGATACTCGCAGGATGCCGGCGTCCTGGGCTACAAGGCTGCCAACCCGACTCCCAGCACCACCAGCGATAGCGTCTCCCAGTCCAGCGCGCAGACTGGACAAAAGACGGACACCAGCCAGGCTTCCAGAACCACGCAAAAGACAATCGTCACACAGACCAAAGCCAGTGGCGCGGACGGCACTAGCTCTCCAGGTAAGTTGCTGCTGCTGGGCTTGGCCATATCGACTCTACTTCTCTAGGTTTGCCCGCCCGCCCCATGTCGGTCCTTCTTGTCAGGCAAAACTCGATCCTAACAATCGTGAACAGACGTCGCGCAGGAAACGGAGACGGTGTTTGTCGATGGAACGAGCGGCGGTGGCAGCTCTGGCCCGTCCACCGCCGTCAAGATCGGTGTGGGCGTTGGAGTTCCCATTGCTGCGTTGCTTATCATGGCTGGTGTTGGGTTGCTCATGTGGCGCAAGCGACGGGCCGCCTCATCGGGCAAATCGGAGAGCATCGTGGTGGAGGAGAATGGCGGCAGTCGAGAACATCATAGTGGGCTCGACAAGGAGGTCGGAGCCATCAAGGTTAGCGAACACCCATTGACGCGAGCCGAGCTGTCAGCGAAAGAGAAGGCGATGATTGGGGGCGAAGCAGTCAATGAACGCGAGCAAGCTGGTTCGTATGAAATGCGTGAGGTTCATGAAGTGAATGGAACTCAGCGCTCCGAATCGTACGAGGTGTATGGTGGTCCTATGATGGGGGTTCATGAGGCGCACGGCAATCATATGCATTCCGAGCTACCAGAGCAGCCACTTTTGCCGAATGCTACTGCTGAACTTCCTGGTAGCGATGTACAGACACGACGCGTTGGAGACGGACACCTTGTGTAGGGGTGAGATTTGATGACTCGGCAAGATGGTATTTTGACAGCGAGGTGATGGGGCCAGAGCAACGCGACGGAGAAGGTTTTTCATGCGGACCAGAGAATATTGTGAAGACTACTGGAAGGTGTTGAGACACAAAATTCGTTGCGTGTAGGTTGAAATACAGGTGGAGATACAGGCTGAGAAGAAAATGATGAATTGCTTGTAGATGTCCAGGGTAATAAACCGTCTGATCTGATTGCGAATATTTGCTCAGCAAGAATATGGGCACTGTTAGTGGCTTAATAATAGCGGCCGTTTCCAGTCGCTCGTTTGCGAGACCCATTTGGGGTCGCCAGCTGGCAGGAAGCTGGGGTGCGTTGCCGGCCCGCCCAACATGGCTAGTCTTCCGCCAGACAGGCCGCCTCGAATCTTCAATCTTCAGCTGCTCCTCTTCCCTCCTTCACTTCCCCACGTTTTCCCAGCAGGCCGACCGACACAATCTAAGACGACCAAATACTGTGTAACGAGCGATGCAATTGACGTCTTCGAATATTGTCACCTTGTTTCGGACTTTTCTCATCTAGCCACCTGCTGCAGCTGGTCTTGGCCGCGCCCTCCAGGTGTTGGTGCACTTGTGATTCTCAGCTCATGTTACCGAACCGCGGCTTTTGCGCTCCCACATAATTACCACATTTTACGCTTCCAACAACCACCACGACGCGACGCCCCGACACACATCTGTCCACGCCTATTGCGATAAATATCTCAAGCCGCTGCAATTCCGGCGCTACTTTACTACCACGCGACGCCTCCGTATACCTGCGCCCCGATATTCGCTTCCATCCGGCCCCGGAAACGACAACGCAAATTCGCTTTATAACCTTTCCTTGACCATTGACACATGAGAACTGCTCCCGCGGCGACGCTTCAAAAACTCAATAGCTCGTCAAACCTACGAGGAGCGACACGTCGTTTTCTTAATTGCCGAATCCACTCGGCTGAACTCGACACCACTTGTCTTACCCTACCTTGTCCAATGGGATCAGCTCGTGCGACATGACGGACCGCAAATCTCTCGATGTCGCCCCCAACGGCAAGGACAAGATCAAGCCCAAAACCAGTGCGAACGCCAAAGAAGTCGCCTCAAAGGACCAGAATGGCAACGGTGCGCAAAAAGCGAGCCCCAAAAAGCGCCGCAAGGTGAACCACGCCTGTGTCTACTGCCGTCGCTCTGTGAGTCCTAACCATTTGCGACAATCTTGACTTTGCCTTACTGACTGCTGGTAGCACATGACTTGTGATCTTGTACGTACCCGACCTATGTGCCTAGCTTTCTACCGCCGCCAGCTAACCGACTCTAGGAGCGACCTTGCACAAGGTGCATAAAACGAAATATTGGTCACCTCTGCCACGATCAACCCCGCGAGAGCGACATGAAAAAGCCAAAGTCTTCCAAGCAGGACTCCGTTGATGACTCCGAAGCCGCTTCTTCCACATCTACCAACATGGGCCCTCCGCCAACATTCAACGGCCGACAGCGCTCAGACTCTGGCTTTGGCGACGTTCTCGGTCAGGGTAACGGGCTCGGCATGGTTCCCAGCCTGGATTTGCAGCCCGGCGCAATTAATCCAACCGGAAATATGAATCAGTGTACGTAACATCTATCCTGGAATGCTTGATTTCTGTGTACTGACGTGCTTAGTCGCTGGGTTTTCCGATGCTTGGCTCACAGCCCAAAACTTCAATGGCATGAACCAGTACAACCCCAACTACATGGTTGGCGACAATGTCAACGAGTTCAAGCTCCTCAATGATTTCCTCAACAGCAATCTACTCGATGAGCCTGGTATCGCTCCCGACGATACCCAGACCACCACTCCCACATATGCCCGTAGCCAGTCTGAACTCGCCGCCAATTTCAACGCCGCTCAGTCCGGCTCCCCCAACCTGACCACATCTATGCCCCCACCTCCTCCCGCGAGCGCCGCCTCGGCCAGCACTTCCGGTCGCACACGCTCATCACGCATCGCTGCCACTGCCGACAAGGACAAGGAGCGCGAATATTATCTGCAGGCCGCCGACCCCGCAGGTAACGCCATTGGCGAGGAGCGCATGTCGCGCGTGCTCATGGCCAAGTACGACGCGGGGCTTCTTAAACCCTTCAACTACATCAATGGCTATGCGCGTCTCGGCAAGTACCTTGACGGCCACATTGCCGCCTCCTCGAAACAAAAGATCCTCCGCACTATCCATCACTTTCGGCCAAAATTTAGGGAGAAGGCTCAAGGACTCACGGATCTGCAACTGCTCTATGTCGAGATGTGGTTTGAGCGCCAGCTCATGGACTATGACCGCGTCTTTGCTAGCATGGCAGTGCCGGCATGCTGCTGGCGACGAACAGGGGAGATCTTTCGAGGGAACAAAGAGATGGCAGAGCTCATCAATGTTCCCGTCGACCAATTACGAGACGTAAGCTTGTTTCACAGGGTACATCTGATTCAGTTGTGCTGACAAGGATGTAGGGCAAAATTGCACTTCATGAAATTTTAACAGAAGAGTCGATGGTAAGATACTGGGAGGAGTTTGGTACTATTGCCTTTGACCCCTCCCACGACACGCTCCTCACTGCGTGCTCGCTCAAGAACCCCAGCGACTCGTCAGATCATCCGATCATGAAATGCTGCTTCTCTTTCACCATTCGTCGCGACGAGCATAAGCTGTATGTCCACATACCTCTTCTTATCCCAATTCTTGATACTAATGCAATCATAGGCCTGCGCTTATTGTGGGAAACTTTTTGCCTCATGATCCGTCTACGCCTGAATAAGTGCCGAGACTTGTCTGTTCTCGTTTTTTTTTGCTGGGATCCAGGAGTTTCGGCGTTCATGGTGGGGTTTTGAGATTGGCCGCGATGTACAGAACTGCAGCTGGCCACTGATGCCTGAATCATTTTGTCATGGTGCATCGAATGCTTGATTAATAATCTCGGTATCATAGGCGCTTAATCTTATCGATCTGTTCTCGACTGCCTGTTTTGTTACTTGGTCTAGCCCACTTGCTACACTGCGAGCACTATTGCTGCTTATCGACTGACGCTGTCGCAGCCGCGAAGATGAGGCTCGTTTGTCGGAGACGCACCATCTGAGAAACGACTCGCGACGTGCATTAACTAACTAACAGCAAAGCACTCGGTGACTGCCTTGCCTGCGGCTTCCGTTTGTGCTGTAAGCTTCTCAGCTTAAACCCTCAGCAACTTTCTCCTCCTTCTCATTCTCCTCCTTCTCATTCTCATCCATTCAGGTTTCAAACATTTTCTTTTGCTAGCAGGCCAGACTCTGCCACTTGTCAGCTTGAGTGAGAAAAGGACTCGTTCAAAATGGCGGAATGGGACGATGACCCTAGTCTGTCCAGCCGGTTTCCTGCGAAACACGCTGTTCGCACCTTTGAATGGCACGACACCGAGACCGTTCTCGACAAGGCCGGTCTCGGCAACTTTGGAGTGCTCGCATTTGAGACTCTACAGCAAATACTCATCGATACTGACCTTCGCGGCCTCCTCCGTCTTCAGGGCGTCAGCAAAAGCATGAAACGTGCCGTGGACACGATTCGCGAGTTCCACACCATTCTCCGCTGCGTTCCTGACATCATCCGCATCATGACTGCCTCTAAGGTGGACACCATGATATCTTGCCGCGACCTCTATAATACCCTCCTTCGACCCATGTGCGATCTATGCGATGAGCCTGGGAAGTACCTCTAGCTGCTTGCCTGCCATCGTCTCTTTTCGAGGTGTCTCACGACGGAGCTGCGGTACCGGCCACTCCGCCCCATGCAGGCAGTGCATCAATTTCGTATGCAAAGAAACGTGGTGACGCGTCTACCACAGCTCCAGGTGCCCAAGTACTCATGTACAGCGCGGCTTCTACGCCCTCAGGATACCAACTCCACGGGCTGGCGCCTTATTGACCGCGAGATTGCCCGGCGCCGCGGCATCGAGCTTCACGGCTCACTGGACGTGCTTAAGGAGGCCGTCGCTCGCAGGCGGTCCAAGATCCAAGACCAACCGTTTCGCAGATTCAGGGCGAGACAGATACTTTTGAACTATTACGAAATACCTCCTGTCGAGGCTTCCTGGTCTGCGTCCGTCTTGTTCCCTTACTACGATCAGGACACCGGTTTGGTTGGTGTGCCAGCCACGTGCCAGACTTGCCGTGACCCCCATGCAGCGCCAGTGTACATGACTGAAGCGGGCTTCCATATGCATTTCAGCCAATGTAGTGCACGTATCGACTTGTGAGCGCTCTTCGTATAGTTCACCGCGAACTTGTGTACCGGCTCGCCACGACGAGGAGAGCTGACTTCGAGAACGTGCATCCAGTCCCGCGAGAATGGGACCATATCGAGCTCGAGCTACGGCAGGTATATTACTATCTTTGAAGACGATTCAATAAAGGGTGAATTACATCACTTGGAATATTCGAGAGTGGGAATTGCACACGCAGAGACCAAACCGCACGATTATTTGGGGAACTTCGGACAGGGAAATGACAATTAATAGCGATCACTTAGAACTCTCTCAATTGCTCTCGGCTATAATACATCTCTCGCTCTTTCGGGTAGTAATTTTGCCTAAGTCGTCTTTTCTCACTTTTCTTGCCCCTTTCGTGATTGATGCTCTTTGCTATATTCACAGTTTTCTACTCATTATTGTCGTCAGCTTCTGCATTTCAAGCGCGCGGATACATACAATGGTGAATACAGTGTCAGTACATCTTGAATACGATTGGCGACAGGAGTTTGGAACTTATGCAAACTGAAC
Source organism: Beauveria varroae (assembly GCA_030780425.1). Lineage (NCBI taxonomy): Eukaryota > Fungi > Ascomycota > Sordariomycetes > Hypocreales > Cordycipitaceae > Beauveria > Beauveria varroae. Next base: position 35,489 of record JAPFUP010000203.1, on the reverse strand, counting down.
CTGTTCGTGTCTAGGGAACCATGCCAGAGGCACACGAACTCGCTCTTAGGACGGTACTTGACAGCGGTAACCACTCTTCAATTCACTTTGAAGAGATGGCAGCAGTGATTTCTGCATCTCCATCTTTTCACAACCCCCGTTACCTAGTGACGCGTCATTACTTCCGCGCACCAATGGCTTTTCACGACTAATGATATTCTCAGTCCCGAAACAGGGCCAATTCACTGCACCGTTGACCTCAGCTATTTAACACAGCATCTCTTTCCTCAGTGTTCCATCGATTTTCCTCCTTAACCTCCTTTGATCATTTTTTTTATGTCCTCCAATTTGGATAGATATTAGACTTCTTTTCCTTGTCGCCCCAGCAGGCTTACCGTTTCCATCATGGATGACTCCAATCCATTGCTGGGCGAGTATGTTTTCGCCTGCAGTCTATCTGGACGACTGTATCCGAAGTCGCGTTCTACAATCTTCAGAACGGCCAATAATGAAGCTCAAAACACCCAAGACGACCTACAAGGACCCTTTCGCGGCCTTCCAAACGAAATAATACACCTAATTCTCCCCAAACTCGACTTGGCCTCTCTTGCAAAGCTTGCATGTACAAGTAAGGGCATGAGACGTGTCGTTTGTGCCCTGCCAGAGCTCCGAAGTTTACTCAACTACGCTCCGGATGCCATGAGGGCGGTCACTGCCGCCGAGGTTGGTCACAGGCTCGATTGCTCCGACATGTACAAGAAGCTCGTTAAACCCGATTGTGATGATTGCAACCGTCCTGGAGAATACTTGCATCTTCTGGCATGCAAACGTCTTTGCGTTGAGTGCCTGGGAAACAACCCACGCTACCGCGCGTTGCGTCCCATGCAGGCTACGGAGCAGTACAGCCTGCCCCATCGCGAAGTTACAAGACTTCCAGCTATGGTCGTTCCTGGTTACTCACCTCTAGGGAGAAAGTTACGCCGCTTCAGACGTCGATTACAGATCAATACAACGAAGTGGAGATTAATCCACGAGGAAGATGTGATTCGTCTCTGCATTGAGACACACGGGTCAGTCGACGAAGGCAAACGGCTTGCCTCCCAGCGACTAACGGAGCTGCGCGCACCTTACAATTCAACCATGACAAATGAAGACTGGCTGGACTCAAGCAAGGATCAGCGCCGCATTGATCTGATGACCAGTAGTCAGCTACCTCGCCCGAGACGACGAGGCTTGGATGTCCGTCTCAGAGCTCACATCCGGCCGGACGTTGAGTCTGCCTACTCAGTATCGACCTTTTTCCCTTGGTTTGACATATCTGACGACTGTTTTGGCCGTCCTCGCTTTTGCAAGCTATGTCGTGATGCCGGCGAGCCTCTACACAAGTGTTACTATACCTCCCCTGGTCGTGAGCGACACATGGGAAAGCACACGACCCGAAGTGACTAGTTGTTTTTGGAGCTCATGAGGAGATTCGGGAAGATAATGGGATGATACGAACAGAAGGGCTGGCAAACTTGCGAAAGACGCACTCGACGCGCTCGCTAGGACTGATGTAATGAATTCTTGTTATTGCGGTTGTTATTGCGGTTGTTATTGTTGTTGTTGTTATAAAGTCGAGTCTGTCTCCGCCTCTATCTACCATTCTCAGATGTGTTATGTGTCAAGAAATCTTTTTTTTACGGCTCCTTTCCGTACTACCCTTGCCTTCCCGTGAGCGGGCAGTTCCCCAAGCGCCTTACTACACCACCACGAGCCCAAACTTGGACGACCGTAAGCCAACTTTCAAGGCAAATATACACCGACAATCTAGGACCTAGGTAAAGAGCTCCCGGGCCAGAGTATGGACTTCAAAATACCAGCAAAGCGGCCTCCTTCATCAATCGTAGCAAACAAGGCGGCTGCGGCACTACTCCGTAGGTTTGTGCAGACCAGTTTTTGACAGGAGCTAACCTAGATATGACAAGACTTTGCCATCGACCTAGAGACTTCCGTAGCGACAGACAAGGGAATCAGTCTCTCTGACCTCGAGCACTATAGCCTGCGAGCAAACGAGCCGAACAAATTCCCGGCGGGCTCGTTGGAGCAAGACACAGCCCATCAGCTGGAAAGCATCGGCCGACGAATATGGAATATCTTTTTGCGTAAACAAAACGCAGCTATGGAAGCCGATGATCAGATATGCCAGACTCAGATTTGCCTACGTGCAAGACTCTTTGGCTATCTGCTTCTTGGGATCGGTCTCCTGGGGCGTCCTGATGCAAACGCCGCCCAGTCGGCAGCATACCTGATACGACTTGGTCTCGCCCTGTGCAAAACTTGCATCAACAATGCAGATTTGGAGTGTGCACGAATTGCGCTACAGAGAATTACAGAATATCTTCCTTGGAGCCCAGCAGATAGTGACGGCAGCAGCCATGCAGACTACGCCAGCTACTACATTTTGCGAATCGCACTGGTAAATTCCGTTTGTTTTCGGACATTTTGGCAACTTGACTGACTCCTCGCAGTCATGGAAAGACGACCGTCTCGATCTCGCAGAACACATGTACACCAAAGCTACACAGCATACGCCTTTCGTCGACGCCGGCACCCGCACGACAGTTGTGCAGATCCTGACCCAGATCGGGGAAAGCTTTGTTTCAAAGGCCAATATCACGGCTGCCGTCCCTTGGCTTCGGCGCGCAGCGGCAGAGGCATCTGTGCCTTGCGGCTTCCGAGACACAACGGTTGTTGACGCAGAGTTCCGAACGCGTGAACAAGCAAAGCTCGTGGCGCTCGGTGGCCTGGTCCGCTGTTTGACCAGGCTGAATTCGCGCGAGTCACTCGAGGAAGCGAATAGAATTGTGGCAGACTCACAGGTCGAGTTCGGGAAGCGGCGGGTTGAGGTGCTCGAGATGCTAGTCATGCTGCAGACGGCAAAGGGGGAAGCCGACGGTGCTCTCACCGACTTGTTGGAGATTTTGCTGTCGTGAGACTGTCGCTCCCGAGGATACCATCGCCGTCGCCGGAGTGATGCATTTCGACCGAAGATAGATACTCGTACGAATACACCGACCGGGCGATGTGTGGTTGATAATTTGACTGTTGTGGAAGCAATAGTCGCAAACAGTAGCGAAATATTGACATTAGCGACAACGACTTAGACATGCGTTTGAGCTTATTCTGTGGTTCGGATATACACCATTACGGTAAGATGCGATGAAGGATTTACCAAAAACTTATTCTCAAATCCGAAGCACGGCGCTCAGCCATGGCGGAGCATTTTCTCTGCATTCAGCAGCGGCCGAGTGCACCAGCCAACAAGTGATCGCGAGGGATTTAACGCCGTGCCTTCGCCATTTGACACCGAAAAAAACAACAAGGCTCCGACACGGACTGGGCGACAACATTCGGTCTCGCTACACTGCTGACCTGAGATTGTATGTAGCACCACATCTGACCCTTGGCCCTTTCGCAGTTGCGATACCTCGTGTCGCGTGGCGAAGAATCCAGGGACTTATTACTAATTGCCGTGCCCACCCAAGCGCCGATGCTGGAGAGGTTTGCGTGATGTGCCAAGCATCGGCACAACATGTATAGTAGCGGGGTCTCGTGTCTATTGGTTCCTGGCGCCAGGCATCTCGTGCCTGGCGGATGTCGATCTTCTTTATCTACTTCTGACGGAAAATTTGCAGTGAGGCATGGGGCACCGGTGCGTCAACGCCCAAAGGATCAGCATCGAAACATTCTCCCCAAAGATGTCTACCAGTACTGCCAAGAACCGGCCGCCTTTCGGCAATTATACGAGCATACCATACTTTGCATACCATGATACCAGCCACCTCTGCTGCAACGTGGTTGAGATGATTTTAGTCTTGGGCTTGTCGACATGCCCTTTTGGGACTGGCTCCATCTTGTTGCATTGCCACTTGATGATCCGCCGCCCCTCCTGCCTATGTTGGAAATACGAACATTCATAAAAACATGGCGGTCCTTCATTTGCGAGGCTTTTCTCCTTTTTCTTTATTGAATAGACCCGCCACACTGTTTTAGCCAAGTTTGAAGGCTATTGGCCTTGTGGAGTGAGATATACCTGGAATAACATCCGAATGGCGCTTTTTCTGTCTCTCCCCTGCCAGCTCACATAAGATGACACTATCCGGAGCACGCGGACGTATACCCCAGTCGAGATTCGTCAAAATGCACGCCACCATCTCTATCCCGCAGGTACTTGGTTTCGCTGCGGGATGCCGTGAGATGATTGGGCCGCGTCTATGTTGAGGCCGTACGATGTAAGTTGTGTGTCGGTGCGTGGTCTAGACACTTCAAGATGCAGCTCCGTGTGAAGCCCATGCCATTGCCACATCGAGACCGGGCAGTACAAAAGGCTCTGCTTCTCCCCGCGATATCGAGTTTAGCAGAAGCAACTTTATTTCTTCTTCTCCTTCTTCTTCTTCTTCTTCAAAACCAGTCCGGTACTTTATTCATTCTCTGAATTATCCACTCCTTTCAAAATGCTCGCGGATTCGTTCTCCAAGACTGCTGTTCTGGCGCTGGCCGCCGTGGCCCATGCCAAGCCCTTCTCCTGGGAGGCCGGCGGCTGGGAGGCTGGAAACTTTGAGCCCAGCAAGTTTGAGCACAACAAGTTTGAGCACGGCAACTGGGACCACGGCAACTGGGACCTTGGTAACTGGGACCACGGCGACTGGGACCATGGCGACTGGGATTCCGGCAAAGAACAGCCCGGCCAGGAACAGCCCGGCCAGGAACAGCCCGGCAAGCCCGAGCCCACCGAGACTGAGCCCGTCAAGCCCGAGCCCACCGGGACTGAGCCCATCAAGCCTGAGCCCACCGGGACTGAGCCCGTCAAGCCTGAGCCCACCGGGACTGATCCCGGTGCGGGCGACAGCAGCGACTTCAAGAGCCAGATGCTCGCCGCTCACAACTGGTACCGCGGACAGCACGCGGCCCCCGCGCTGAAGTGGGACGACAACCTGGCTAGCAAGTCTCTCTCCTGGGCGTCCAAGTGCTCTACGAACCCTCGCCACGAGGTATGAAGATTTCCCAGCCAAAATGGCAAATTTGTCCTTTGTACTTTGTCTAACCATCCGAACAGCCTAACCAGCCATACGGTGAAAACATTGCTTGGGGCAGCGGTGTGTCCGCAGCGTACGGATGGGTCAACCTCTGGGGCAAGGAGCGCGCCGAATACAACTTTGACCAGCCTGGCTTCGCTTCCGGGACGGGCCACTTTACGCAGCTCGTCTGGAAGGGCACCACGAGCGTGGGCTGCGCCGAGACCAAGTGCAGCTCCGGCAGCAACGTCGTCTGCAAGTATGATCCCCCGGGCAACATGATGGGCGAGAACGGCAAGTACTTCCGCGAGAATGTTGCTCGTCAGACTAGCGGTCAGATCCGTGACGAGTACAAGCCTTAAGCTCGGTGCGTGATTGATGTAGCTGGTGTGCAGTGTCTATGTCTGCAAGTGCGCGGCGTAAGCTTTTGTATATTAGAAACCTAAAGATGCGATCTTCCAGGATCCGCAAGATCGAATAGCATACACAATTGAACAAGTTGATTGTGCACATCGTGAGGAAATAATGCCTCTGTGCAATCTTGCTGGTGATGAAGAAACGAAGGGGCTGAGTAAGCAGTCGTGATCTTTTGTTTGTCCACTTGGTAGCTGTTTGAAAGACCATCAACACAGATGTTGGTTGTTTGCAATACTGTTTGCAGGTTGTCTACATCGTCTTAAGCAGGCACGCCTTGCCAGACAAGATGAGCAAACATCCTCTGCCACCCAGTCACCGCACCGCTCTCGACAACGCGGCAGTGTTGCAAGTACAAACGCTCCTCCAACGACCCGAATTGGAAGCCATCTGGGACGCCTTTCACCTCCTCGACTGCATTCATTTTCATGCCACCAGCCTCGGTCCCTCTGCCATCCACTCCATATCCACCGTCCGTTCCCCCTTTTCCTGCTCTTCTTCCCTCGTCCTTCTACCCACTAACGCCCCTTCCCAAAGGCCCTCTGGAAGCTGATCCAGTCCCTGTACGCAGAGAAACGCTACACCACCGTCCTCCCCTATTGCCATCTCGCTCTCCACCCTTCTCTCACTCCTTCGCCCAACACACCCGTGTTCCAACGGCGTCTTCTCGCCGTCCTCGTCGACCTCGGCGACTACACCGACGCCTTTACGCTCTTCGAGTCCCTCCCCGCTTCGACCCGCGACGACCTATCCACGCGCGTACTTGTGTTTCGCCTCGCAGCCCGCGCGTGGAACCAGCCCCTCGCTCAAGAATGCTTGCAGTTCCTTGCGAGGACGAATAGCGGCAAGGAGGCGGCGCGTGATGCGCTGTACGCGTGTGTCAGAGAGGCGCAGACTGCGGGCGCGAGGCTGTGCACGGTACAGGCGCTGACGGCAGCAGCAGCGTCGTGGAAGGGCGAGGTGGTGGTGGCGGCGCATGTTGCGTCGTTGCTGCGCTGCGCGATAAGGCTGCTGCAGGCCATGGCTGCGGCGGAGGAAGAAGAGTCCGAGAGCAATCCCGGCTTTGCGAGCAGCGACGTGGTGGCTCTGTTCCATACAGGTACGCTTACTATTACTTGCGGTTCTACGTGCAGCATGGATTGGCTTACACGCGTGGGGTAATAGCGGCCGAGTTTGTAGCGAGCAACGCGCGCGACGACCACGGCGACCTCGTCTTCCCCGCCGCGGAGTTACGCTGGTTCAGTACGAACGCGTATAACCTCGGCGTCGTGCACTGCACTCTATGGGAGCCCGGCCGGCTCGTCTCCCTCTTCCAGAGCTGCCTCGTCTTTACCCGAGAGCTCTCCTCTTCCACCTCCACCTCCGAAAACGACGCAACCGACGCCGCAGATTTGGTGGTCACGGAGCTCCGCTGCCATTTCGTCCTCGCTTCGCTGTACATGTCCGAAGCCCAGCTCCCCAACAATGAGCACACGCCGAGCCTATATGCCGACGTCGAGCGGCACGCGAGCGCCTACGCCACGCTCTTTACCGAGACCTGCGGCGCGGCTACGACGAGTAAAACATGTCCCGACTTGCGGCAGAAACTCGGCGTGCTATGCGTGTTTCAATGCGAGGCGCTGCTAGCCCGCCAGTCCTACGATCATGTTCCCCGCATCATCAAGCAAGCAGGCCGTCTGTGCAGCGACGACGTCAACGTCCTGAAAGCCCTCGGCGGCTGCGTCATCCAAAGCGAGGCACCAGTGACGGGTACGCAGAAGTCGTCTGGGACCTTGCGCCCTTATCTGGTAACAGGCTGACAGGTGATAATTCCTCGTGTGGCGGGCAGTCAAGAGCAGCACGCTCAAGTCCATTGTCAACGAAATCTTTGCCCTCGAAAACTTTACGAGTGACCGGCTCGCGCAATACCTCCGTTGCATGGTGCAGGTGCTCCTGCCCATGACCGACGACGGCGCCGCGCGGGATATTCTCGAGCTGGCCGTCCAAGTCGCCCACGAAGCAAAGCAGGTATGCGTCTCTTCATTTCTCCACTCGTTCACAGCCCTGTCAGTCTGTCAGTGACTTTCAGGAAAGAAGTCTACGCGCTAAATCAGCTTCATCAGGTCGGTGTCGCATTTCCCGCAGAGGAAGCCGCTTGGCTCGCCGCCGCCGCCTTCAACCACGGACTCACCAGGTACGCGGCGCGCCACGACATGGCCGCGTGCCGCGGGTGGCTGGACAAGGCCGTCGCCATGGCTCAGCACGCCGACGAGAATGGGCAGTTTGCCGCGTCTATGCAGGCGCGACGGCAGACGCTGGTGGATTCGTCCGTCGCAGGCACATTGTAATTATGAAATCCTCACCTACAATTGCAGTCGATTATTTTCTGACTTGCGACCCCCACTTGGTGTCATGTACGGCTGTAAGCTGCTCGCACTTTGCGCAGTCAGTTTTGATTGATTGAGAACCGAGTAGATATTTTAAAAATCCATCGTGGTGTCATTTCCGGAGAAGAATAAGATATTCGTTAATACATGCTGTCGTTAATCTTCGTTTCTGCAAACTATAATGAACAGGGCAAAACATAGAATCGAACTGAACAAAAAAGGTAGGCCAAGGTCCAATGCCTCATCTATGCCATATGCAGACGTTGGGGATAGTCGCTAACCAAGTCAAGTCCAACCCCAAGAGAGAAAAAAAAGTCATTTCAACCGAAAGCAACCACCCCAACGTGCACAGAGTCACCGCCTGAAACCAAAAACAGATAGAGGGGTGGTGGTGTGCCTGCCGCCATGATTTGCCTGCCGCCAAGATCCTAGAGATTTAATTGCAATAGGGTATATCCATACTGCTGATAATGTCCGTCCGGATATAAGGTTTACCGGTAACCAAAAACATGCAACTTGGCATGGTCGCGTAAACGAAAGTAGGAAGAAAAGCTTGACATGGCGTATGCGAAACAGTGCGAAGCTTGTGAATTGTACAATAAAGGATGAAAAGAGAAAATTTCGCGTGGCAAGCATTGGCGATCGTATCATGCTGCAGCATGGATCAAAACAAACATCATCGTTAAATTATGTTCGCGATGCTCAAGCGGTCGTTGCCTCTCCTCGGCACGTTAGGAGGCGGGCTCTTAGCTATGGGCCGGGCATAATTGGGTTCCGACGTGAATCGGGGAGGCTCCGGGTGCTTGCTGATGTCCAACCCAGCCGATGCTGGCGGCTCGCTCTTAATCTTTTGTGCCGGCAACGGTGTCCATCCGGCGTTGTGCGAGGTAAGAGACCTGACAGTGGACTCAAGGTGCTGCCATCCTCCCCATTCTCGCTGTTCCGAGTGGGTGAGCCCCGTGCGCTGCTCCAACTGGAATATGGAGCTGTTCGGGGCTCCTGGAGGCTTTGGTGAGCTCGTCGCCATCGGCTCAGATCTCTCAACCATTGTCCAGACCCACGTCCTAGACGGAGCGGCTTGCGTGTCGGCGGACACATACACCAGGAGTTCCTCGTCTCTGGTAAGTGACAGCAACAGGGCAGAGTTGTCAGCCTGGATTCGAGATTGCGGTGTTGAAGAAGAGCCGGTAGTGCGGGCAATATGGCCCGCGTGTTCCGCGCGTTTCGAGGCCAAAATGTTGGCAAAGAACGACAGGTAACGCCCGCAAGGCGTCACCACATCACGGAGTGCTTCGATGGAGCCGAGCGCCCGCGTGCAAGTGATGGCCTGGTCAAATTGCCCTGCCATGAGCAGGAACAAAGTGCAGCGGAACAAATGCGTTGCTAGGAGCGCCGTTGCCCCCTCGGCAGGCGCATTGGTTCGAGCAATCAGCGAAGCCGTCTCCATGGCAATATGCGTGCAGCTCTCGACAGCTGCAAATCGTGCCTCTGGGCTGCAGCTAGGAGCGAGGTTGTGCCTGTGCAGCAACATTCGTACATGGAGTAGATAGGCCAGCGGCGGTAAAAAGTGCGGAGCTAGAGCGACGGTGCTCGACGGGTCGCAAGCCGGCGGAAATGTGTTCAGACACTTGCGAAAGTGGCTGTCAAAGGCTGCGAGGTGCGCGGACGGGACTTTGGGGCTGTCAATCGCTTTCAAAACAGACGTGTACGAGCGCACAACATGGATAATAGCTAAAAGCGAGTGTGTCAATGGCTCAGCACCATTGGGTACATGCATCCCGTCGTCCCGCACGTAGTGGTCATCGACAGCAGCCGGCAAACGTGCATCGCAGTCGGCGTCGTTGATAAGGCACGGATGGCCAAGCTCGGTCGAGAGCGTCCTGTCCAACACATACATTGCCCACCAGGTTCGACAACGCATTTCTCCCTCGATAATGGGGTAATTTTCGGTGTCCGTGTAGAGACACAGATCCTGGCCGACGCGAATGGCATTGCCCAGCCAGTTCCAGGCTGCGGACTTCAAGTTGATCTCGTCCAAGCAAATGGCAACAAGAATGTAGGTGCGGGCGTCGTCTAGCGTAAATGAATTGTTCCATGGATCAATGAGGCTGCGAACTGTATCAAGCAACTCGGCCACGCCTGTAGTTCTGGCAGGAGAATCGAGATTAAAGAGGGTTCCAGCGGCCAAGACGGCGAAGAACATTGAAAGCCAGGCAGCAGGCGCAGTTGCACGGGGGTTTCGGTACATGTCATCCACCATGGCGCGAAAGCTGGGCAGATGGATGATTGGAAACATTGTGTGGAGCGAGTTGTAGTACGTGTGCAAAAGCTGATCTGCCATGGCTCTTGGCGGAAGTTGGGGGATAGCGCACTCTCTGGGCGAACTCGACAAGTAGCGATGCATTTGAGGCTGCTTCCACACGCCCTTTGCCGCGCTTCGGAGGTTCGACCTAGCTCTGCCCAGCTCAGGCATTATTGGCCCTCGTCGCTTGGGTCGCGGTTCGGGGTCGATGACGGGCATTTGATAGAGCGACGGATCGCCATTTTCGCCTTCCACATCCATGGAGACGTCTCGGTCTTGGAGCATACGCCGCAGCTGTGTGTTGTCGCGCTTGACTCGCTCAATTTGTTTCTCGAGATCTTGAACCTGCTTGATGGACGACATTCGTCGATTCGTTTCCTTGGTAAACTGACATTTGACGTTGCGACTGGAACACTCTGAGCAGCTGGCAGTTTCGGTAGCGTCACACTTGACCTTGCGCTCTCTGCAGGCATCGCAGCTCGGGTCTTTTCGTCGCTGGCGATATGCTCGCTTTTGCGCCTGGGCCCCGAGACCGCCTGAGAGAGACATGCCGCTATGGTGGCCCATGGAATCGTTGGAGCCGATTGATTCGCGACCCATCATGCCTGATGGTACTGGCGAATAAGGCGGGAAACCATGATTGACAGAGGGTAGCGACGGCATGCCGCCGAGGTGCGGAGAGTGCGCTGACAGATGAGGTTGCCCCGCGCTGTGGCGTAATACGCCAGTATACTGAGAATGCGGTCGAGGAGACGTGGCAGACGAAACAGACGAGGAATCGTACGAGCGCGTCGAGAGATTTGGCGAGCGCGGGTATGAGCTGTGAGCCGTCTCAGCCATGGCGGAGGAGGCCATGAGTGACGTTTTGGATGGCGGGGAAGTGTAAGGGGAAAGTGAGTGTCAACTGATGCGAGTTGTGAGATGGATGCGAGAGACGGGTAGTTTGGAGGCTGACGACGCGGGGAAGCGAAAAAAAAAAGCGTTATGCGATCGCTGTCGCTATTGCCGTTAAAGCGGCCGAGTCGGCGGCGACGGTGTGTCGAGTCCTGGCCGTCAAGCAAAAAAGGCAGCACGGGCTACGTATGGCTGAACGGGATTGGCTGTCGCAGAGCGAGCACAAAGGAATGCGAGGCAGAGACAAGTTTTGTGTGCCTGTCTTGGGCCCAAAAAGCGACAAGCCGTACTACAGAGACACAGAGCAAAAGAACCGCGGGATGCAGCGGGCGGTCTTGCAACGCGCAGGTCAGGTAGCTGTTGCCAGACTGATGATCCAGCAGTTTTCTAGCAAGAACGGCAGGTTCGAGGTGACGTTGTGGCTTGGGCCGTGTCAAGCTCCAGCAAGCTGCAGGTTTGGGTGCTGCTGAGGTAAACGCGGCGGACAGGAGCCAGTATCGGTCCAGGCGAGAGTTGATGAGGATCGAGGTTGAAACGCCTGCATACAGAGTTGTAAAGGAAGCAAAAGGACAAAAAAAGGTGGTGTGACGGACGGATGGTGCAAAGGCAGGCGTCGACATCGGCCCCTCCACGTACATGGTAGAACGCAGACTCGGTACGGTGGCCCGTTTGCCTCACGGAAAGCGGGAGCTCCGTGGAAGGTTTCGGGGTGATCGGCTGGGGGCCCTTCTTTTGGCTCGTCTAGTTAGAATCGGAAATATTATTATCTCAGTGCTCCGTGACTGGGCCGGGGAGGGGTGTGGGTGTGTGGCTTGCAACAGAGTCGCGCGCGCGCCAGCGGCCACTATTTCTGGCAACTAGCGTGAGAATGCAATAATAAATGGAAGAAAGGGAAGTGCACAACAAGTCAGAAACACAGCAGGCCAGCACCGCAACAGCATGCCGGTGTGCGTGTGGAGGTGGCCAAGCAACCAGGCAGCCTACCCAGTAGAAACCCTGACTGGCGCGTGAGGCGGGCAGCGTTGAGATCAGCTCAAGCCCGCTAACATGTTTCGAGTTTGAGGCGGTGGCCCCCCAGTGCTCCCCCAGAGAGACAACGCCCACCCCTGTTCTCGGCTCAATGGCGCTCTTCATTAGGGGTGTATCTGCTTGTCGGTACGTTGTATCGTCGCTAACCCGGGGGTGTATGGGAGTATGGGAGTGGGTGTGTCCTGGGCCGTCGGCAACAGCACAAACCACGAGCTAACAACACAAGTGCTCCGACAGCCCCAGTGCCATGTCAGCTTTTGCATCCACGGCGGGCAGGCACGTATTCGTGGTTTCGTGCTGTTGCAATGTCCGACACCGTCATGTCAGGTGTATTGGCTCGCAAGCTGGCCGCCTTTGCCGTAATAGCGTTCAAGTACGTGTATGTGGTACTCAGTACGGAGTATGAACGCCCAAATTGAAGCCCCTGGTTCCGATTCACTGCTGCTATTATTAAATACAACGTCAGCTTTGTCAACGATCCGCGGAGCGACATGTACCTGATCCCGTGCCACAAGGCAGCTGCCGGTGCATGTCTGGGCACGTTTCCCGCCCCTCCTGGTAATTTAGCGGTGGGCCGTTGTCGAAGCGGAACTCTGCCGAGCAATCTGTCGGGCTCTCAAAGCAGCGGCTCGTTTACCGAATAGCTTCAGGGACTGTCTTCCATCGTCTGAGTCCTTGAAAGCTGCACCGCTTCCGTAAGCATGGATCACTTACTGTTTCTGCGGTTGCCGTTATCACTTCTGACGTAAAATGCTGCAAACAAAACTTGGCTATATTCGACGACTTTCAGGCCAAGCTTTTGCTTCGGCATGTGGCTCCAGGAGGCACGAGGCCCGACCTCTTCTGGATAAGATACGCGCAAGACAGAGACCCATTCACTGATAGCTGGCAAACGCTGGTATGGCGCTTTAATTAACCTACTTCTAGGCCTTTGGTTACCCATCAGAGCTAGCCGCATTGTATGTGGCTGTCGATCTGCCCGAGTCTTGCGGCTGGGTGTCCGCATGGCATACGACACCGCAGCTCACAAAGAAAATTCTTTTCGAGCTTGTGGAAAAAGTCGAAAATCTTGAAGCAGGCTTGGCGGATGATTCTAGCCGCTGTGCCAGAATCTGTCCCTGAAGTATGACAGGTGTATCCGTCTTTGTGGTGAATACGCGTTTTTGCCTCGGTTGATGGATAAAGGTTTGTGATTTGACAGCTTGGATACTTTTATACGCGTTTTCCTCTCAATGTAATGAGGCTGCTCTGGGTCTGTCAGCAACCATAAGTCATACGATGTTCAAGTTTCGTCTGTTTTTGATTTGGAGCATTGTCACAGCATTGGCTAAGATTTCCACTTGTTGTGGTGGACAGACTGGCTGAGGCTGCTGTGGCTTGCGATGGCGTTGTCTGCCAAGTTTCGCAGACATCAGCAGCATGTACTAGTGGCACTCCGCATGGGTGTCGATGATACGGCAGCATCCGGAGACCTTGTCAATTTTCAGTTGCTCCCAAGATTTTTGTTTGGCGGGTACTTAGGCCGCGAACCGAGTGAGCCGCTCGCTTCACAAAGGCCGAACATGATCGTTGCCAGGGTTTGCTGAAAAATCATAAGTAGATCTCATGGAATTGCGAGGAGGGTCTTTGTGAATGACACTACGCAGTAGAGGTCGTTGCGCGATTTACTGAATGGCGAACAAGGTCGAGAATAATGAATACACCAAAGTCGGAGTGGTGCAGAAAGTTGGGGGTCAAAAAGCCGCGGACAGTTGAATTATGAGATGCAGCCCGATGCTGCTTGGTCTTTGTTACTGCTAGACTCCAGTGTCCCCTTTTCCGATGAATTTCTATTTCAGCGGTACAATGCCGAACACACTGGACACGCGTGCCAGAAGCAGACGAGCAGTTGATACTGATAGTACGGAATGACTTGATCACTGGCAGAGACATGCGTCGAGTAAGACACAGCGCCGGCGATTCGGATGCTCGCCGGCAGGCAGATAGGCAGGCTCGGTAGGGTCCGTTTGATGTATGCATGCGAGTACTTGGCGCATGGACACAGTGAGTACGGGATTAGGGGAACAAGGATGGCCGGAGAGTTTGTCGCGAAAGGGCGGCGCCGAGGCTGGAAAGGTGAGAGTGGGTAAAGAATTTGAGGTTACTGGTAGCGCTCTGGTGGTGCTGGTGGCTCTAATTAGCTGGGCATGAGGCTTAAGCGGATGGGTCATTGATACAAGCGGACGGGATAGACAAAGATCATACATCGTTCGGGGAGCTGATGGGGGTGCTGATGCTGGTGATGGGTGCTAAATTGATGGCGTGGCGGCGGCCAAGGACGATGGAGGAGTGCCAGCGTATGTACGCAACCACGCAACGTACCACCTGGCGGAGGGTGTATTAGCAAACACAACAGAAGACGAAGGTTGACAAGGCAGGGCAAGGACGGTGTAATGCGATGAGTACCTGAAGGCGGCAACCGGACAGTTTGTCGGAATTGGTGGGTGGCACATGGAAGCAAGGAGCGGAATGCAAGTCGCAGTTCATGTGGGATGCGAGAGCATGGAGATGGAGATGGGAGTCGAACAAACAGACGACAGAAGTGGGTGTAGGAGTGGATGGCTGTGGGTGAGAGGTGAAACTCTTGGCCGGCTGGTTGGTTGACTTCTGGCCGGCGGCCTCTCGAATGACGGGGGTTTAAAAGAGGCAGAGCTAAAATGACTGCTCAGACTGGGGGAGTCCAAATGACTGGGGCTAGTTTGGCTTGGCTGGGTACCTAATCGAGGAGCTGATAAGCGGCATTGTCAATTTACAGTATAATCCTTCCTTGCAGTGGGCTCCCTGGTGCCCCTCACTGGTTTCCAGTGGGCGGGGTGCTCAACGAGGTCCACTGAACCGGACAATTGCCGCCAAATCCCCTGTATCTCGGGGGGCGGCTTAAAGCCTGCAGATTTCCACAGCACCCCCGCTAACTCCCCGAAAGCCCCTGTAAATTTAGTATCCTCTAAAATCGAGCAATCACCTTCCCGGTTGGGCCTGTGCCGTTTCTGAGCTGAGAATAGCAATGAATCCTTGAAAGACGTGTTGCAGGCTAATTACTCCGAACTACGTATCTGTTGCTAAAATAGAGAGCTGTGCCGTGTCTTGTTCCTGTTCACGGCCATGGTTCCTGTTTATAGGTGATGAACAAGTCTCCCGTCCCGTACAGAAACGCATCGAGAGTACGCTCATGGAGTAATCACACGAAATACATCGCAGCAGTAAAAAATACAAATCATTGGAAAGGGACAATGCAAGCCAAGTTTCACGGCCCGAGACCTCGTTGAATCTTTACGCATGTCTACTCCGTTAATGCCGACTAGGTAACTACTGTTGCAGCGTATACTGTTTATTAGCGGTGTCGCTCCAGCCTTTCAGCGCGTTCAACATGCCTGCCCTTTGTAATTGACCCTCTACCAGGCCGCTAAACTCACTGGAAAGCTCACCAACAATTTGGCCTATGGGTACACATGACCTTACCATTGGCTTTCTTACTTGGCAGGCAGCATCACCTCATTCCTCCCTCGCCAAGGCCGCTTTCTCCTCCCACATCCCTCGATACTTACCATCATTTGCTCCATCCAAACACTAGCCACCGCACATCTCCACCACTTCTAGCATTAGCTCGCTTCTCCCAGTCCGCCGCATCCTCAAAACCATGGCCATCTGCCAGCAGCCGTGCAGTTTGATAACAGGTCTAGGTATGGTGCATGCGGTACGATGCAAACCCGCTCTCAACTCGCAAGGGCCACCAACGACTCAATGATTCTTAATGTACCGAAGTACAGGTTACAGAGCATGTACCTCAATTTATCATGAGGACACTCTCGGGCCCGGGCCGGCTTGATCAATTGATAGTCGGTCGATTAGAAATCCATTCATTGGTTACGCGGCACACCTCGTCCCAGAAACTCTCGAGCCCTTGTCCCAGTCGAAACCAAATCCACTGCACCCACCAATGCTCGCCGCTTGACCGCCTATCCAGCACAAATCTTCTTCGCTCTACTTCGTACTCCGTACTCTGGACCTCGGAGCAGCACGCACACGACATGGGAACGTGTGCACCACCATCGCAGCAAGCCTTGTCCGCGGCAGGCTCGGACGGACGGTACCAGATCAAGCCCGTCATCTGGCCCAAGCTTGACTGCGCTCTGTGCGCCCACAGCTTCCAGAACTTCTAGGCCTCTCTTCTAAATAACCTTCCACGCAGTGCGCCGTACGGAGTTCGGGGACCGTTTTTTGGCCCCTTGGCTTGGCTTGTGCAGCCTGTCGGCCACCATGAAGCATTGGGCGTTATTGCTGGTGTCCACTCACCCACTGTCCACCACTGGACCCGTCGATACCTTTCTCACAACAACGTAGCATTTACGGAGCTTGGAACCCTTGTACACATGTACAATCGGCTCTCAGGACCTTGCGGAGAACGGCCCCTGAAAACACCTAATTAGGACCAGACCCTAGTACTGGTGGAGTTTCCACTACCGATGAGCCGGTGTCGTGCTCTTGCAGATCCCGCACGACGGCCGAGTGTGGGCAAGCTAATCCGTACTGGTAGCTGCCATTCCGACTCATTCGGAGTCATATACCATGCTCGTGGAGTTGTGGCCAGTCTCATTCCTTGTACCAGACTAACTGCGGCAGAGAATCGCCGTAAAAGGCTGATGGTCCGTGGACCGGCTCCAGCCTCCTGGTGCAGCAGATCGATGCGACGGAGAGGGATCATTGCCTAGTCATCCACCAGCGAAGCAGTAGTTACTGCGCTGCCATCAGCGCTTCAGAGCTCCGATTGCCCTGCCAAACCTGCCCGCACGCATGATGTGCAGCCTGCTGCAACGTTATTCGCACAAAGCAGACGTGATCAGCCCGGCTGCCGTTCAGCCCATTCTTCCGCCAGTAACTAATCGCCACGGCCCATTTCCGGCTCATTCTAATCGCTCGCGTTTTATGCGACACACCTGTCCTACTGGTACACAAAATTGATTGAATCAGGCTTCTGTTCCACTGCGAGCTTTAGCTGCACGCATCTGGCCGCGTTTTCTAAAATTGTCCCGCAGACGTAGCAAGCGCCCGTGGCCTTGTGAAGAGTCTGATTACGAATATGCGCTCAAAGGAACATGTCAGGCTACATACATTCTCTCGGCCGCCTTGCCGAGTGGATCGAACAGTTAGTTGTATGCACATGGGGGCATACCAGCATCTTTTCCAGTGCCACGGATCCAACTTGAAGGGGATGCAAGTGCCGATGAATATCCCAGGACTTACTCGCATGGCTTCTCCCTTTTCTACTGCCAAGTCATGGGTATACTGATGCGGATCTTGCGCGACCGATTGATGCGATGAGATATATGCCACTGACTCGCACCGCCGGTATGACCGCCTCCCACAAATAACAGCTTACAAAACTGCTTGAGCAGCTTGTCGCTCATTGATTGCGAAGGCGGTAGAATCACACGGCAAACTGATAGATCCTTTATTAAAGTGGCGACTTTATTTCTCTGACGAGCGCTCCTCTTGCGCACGCACGGTGATCCAGTAGTTGCCTGCCGGGGCAGGGTGATCACTGCAGTTCTCGTTTTCAAGACGTGATGTCAATCGTACCCGTTGCGGTGAAGCCAAGAGGTCGGCAATTTTGACCAAGTTTCTTCCGAAGTGACATGCGCCGAAGAGACAAAACGTCTTCGCAGTGAGCCAGCGATGCAACTCAGTGGCGACTCCCGAGAGAGTGCGCTGCAACGTCTATTGCGTTGAAACTTGACGACTCGGGTACCTGCCCTACCAGTGGCTTCAGCCCTCCCAGTGATCACTTGAAACAATAATAAGCCTCGTCATTATGTCAAACACCATGGCAATGTACTGGGATGATTTAGCTGCTTCTCGGCAGGTCACTGGTGCTACTGACTGCCCAGCGCCATTCGAATATACCAGTTACCAGGAGGCGCCAGGGCAAGCCACAATGGCAAGCCAAATGAACTCTCGCGTGTATTCTGTAACACATTTTCGGGTACTTCCACAAGACGGCGCCAGACAACAAGCACAGAATTGCAACCCAGGATCCAGATTCAGACCTAAGATTCGATGCAACAGATCTCTGCCTGGAACTGATCCCACTGGCTAGTCACGGTCGTGAGCTCAAGGGCAACGACCGCGGTATTGCGTCAATCTGCGACAACATGTTTGAAAGAATAAGCCAGGGTTTGATACGATGGCTTGCAAGCCAAGAGAGGGTCACCAATCAAGAGTGCCACAGCAAAGGCAGCGGGCAATCATAAATTACGGCGCCGGGTCGGCAAAATGCAGGCTGCCTGGCTATTCCGCCAGTCCGCCCGCTTTGCTTCATGACTACGAAAGTACGGATTACCCGGGGTCAGATTGCGTTTGTTGGCGTGCTAGACTTTGATCCCCGCCCCAGAAAGGGTCCGCAACAAGCGGAGGTGAATGTTTTGCGCATTCCGGGGTTCGTGGCTGCGAGTGGTCATGCCCATGCCGGATCCCTGGTCTTGGCAGCAACCCTGTGCGTTGGCGCTGGGAGCTAATTACGACTCTCACCCGCAGCTGGAACCATTCAGAGGTCTTCTGCATAAACTGTCAACCGTCAAGGGAAGGAAGGTGGTGTGGATGGTGATTTAGCTCACAGGCAGGCTCAATATTACGGCGACTGGCGTCGGCGCCATGCCGTCGAAATAAGGCCACAGACGTCGATGGCAACGGCAGCATCACCTATTTGAGTTGCCAAGCACAAACTGCTGAGCTTCCTCGGCTCCACCACGACTAATGGACAAGGTGCCATGTATAATGGCGTGTTGTTGAGCGTTGTTGTGTGGAGGGCATTAATAAATAAGGTTGGACCGCTGTTGTCGTTTCGGCCGAGCTTCCGGACCTGCCCATGCTGGGTGCCCTGGCAGTATCTGTTCCAAGAAGCCGGGCCGAGAAACGGGGAACATTATAAGCCACTGGGCCCGTTTGAGAGCTTACCGGGATGAGGGGTAATTTTGCGTTCCCTTTTCGGCACACATTCACCTTCGGCAGGCACTTGGGGCGGCTTGACAATGCACGGCTCGGCGATTCCCGAGGCCTGCAATTTTATGCTTTTGGATAAACGTTTACGCGAGGAGCGATCCGTGGACTCGTAGCGTAAATCCAATGCTTCGCGCAAGTCATGCGTCGACTTCAAAGGATGTTACGCACTCGACTAATATCCCACAGCGCCACAGAAGAACCAAAAATGAAGATGACCCTGTTGCATCCTTGCCGGATACTTTTTATGTCGCCCCACTAAGTACACGACCTCGGGCGGCCTGACCTGGACCTGGCCGAGAGGCTCGCACGACGACCTGAGAGGTTGAGATGGGGTGCGCGAACCACACTAGGAAAGATTGAACGAGTAAGGACCGACATGTATGTCATTTTTACGGGGTAAGCACTTGTACGCGCCTTTGAGAGAATACCAAGTCTTGGTCTGGGTTATCACGCCCCTCTCTCATGCGCACCAACATATAACGATGAAGGTCGAGGCAATCAGCAACCGGAGATGGGGAGATCCGGAGGCAAGGCTGTGACTCGCACGACAAAGCAGGCGACGGCGGGGGCCTGACTCTCCTCGGTTCTGACTAGCCACGTTGCTAGGGCTGCGACGCTGCGACGCCGAGCCCAAATGTGATGAATTCGCAACGGGAAAGTTTTCTTTTTTTGGGTCTTTTTGCCAAGGCCGGAGACGTTTGTCCCATCCGTTTCTCCTTTCGCAGAGAGGTTCCGGCTGGCGCCTGCCTGCCGGAGTTGCAACAAGTCTGCGTTCTTGCGCCTAAGTCTTTGGCTGCTGGCTGCATCTTGGGGGGGGTCTCGGACGAGGGCATCTGCCGCCAGCCTCTCCCGGCCGGGCAGAGGGCGCCAGGCGCCAGGCGGCGGCGAGCCGGCTACCTGCGGTGTCGCTCCTTCATATTACAGGGGGAACATGCCACAAGAAACAAGACAAATCTTTTCATGTTGGGCCCAAGTTACCGGCACGATGAGGCGAGGGACAAGGGCAAATGCACGCACCACATCCGGAACCGCCCGAGATCTTATTCACATTTCCTCGTCCCTGTTTCCCCGCGTGAGGGCATGATTGCGTGCGTGCGTGCGTGCGCGCGTGTGTGTGCGTTTTCAGGTGTGGCTGCTTTTCTCGGCCTTGATCCGACACTAATAACTCGCTTGCTTTGCGTCGTAGTGGTCATCATCTGCGCCTACCCTATTCAAGGGCAGGTCGCACATTGCGAAACGCGCGTGCTCTCCTGATCGGTTTCGTTGACCTGCAAAAATATTGAAGAAGACGGGAAATTCAGTTGCTGGTCCCAATGCCACTCCCACCCAAGAGAAGCCTGGGGGGTTTGATGAGGTGTCATCGTAGTAATGAGTATCTATAACGTGATGGGCCAGGGCTTTACAGTTACAATCGTACCATGTCGCGACCGTAAATATTGGCCGAAAACAAACATGGAAGAACACGTACCAAGATGCTATTAGATCATGTAGTCTTTTGGTAATGCCTCGAGTTCTATCATTTGCATCGCAGCATGTAAATGGATAATGCACAATACCAGCCAGTCTTGACTCGAAACATGAAATAAACTCCCTCTCTTCCTTCTCTCTTCCCTACAATGCAAAATAATCAAGAATAGTAAACGACCTTACTCTACGCATCAACACCCCTTCTTCGCCTTAGCCCTCGGTAGTATCCATCGCTTCTGCTTCCGCCGCGGCTGCGGCCAGCTTATTCCTCGCCTCTTGCATCTTTTCCTCGCGCCACTGCTCAATCTTGGCTTTCAGGTCTGGTTGCGGTACCGCGTCGTCCACAGTCATGGGCTGCCGCGTAAACGGATCTTTCGGGTCGCTGAGGAGGTGCTGGACAATGGTGGAGCGGTCGACAATGTGCTTAGAGGGAAGGAGGACCGGGTCGCGCATGAGGTCGCCCATAATGGGGTCCTCAAACTCGGGGGGCACGTCGCCGAGGTCGAGCTCCGCCTGGTCGAGGGTCGCCTTGGCGACTTTGAAGCGCGCCTTAAGCCGCTCCCAACGCGCCATGTCGGCAGGGTCTTTTTGGTTCCGCGACGTGAGGATGGTGGTGACGCGGTCGAGCACCTCTATCTTGAAGGAGCGGCCATCGGCGGCGACGGCGTCGACAAAGACGGACGAGCCGTCGAGGTTGAGGTAAATCTCAACTAGGTCCGAGAGGAGCTGAATAGGGCGAAAGTGGTACTTTTCGCGATTCTCCACGTTGAGCTCAGCGGCGGCCCGTTTGCCCGCGAGCGTTTCGAGGTTGTAGTTGAGCATGCTGGCGAGGCGTGACACAATCTCGGGCATGGTAAAGGCGTCACTGAGGGCGTTTGTGAAGAGCTTCATCATCTCGAGCGTCTCGTTCGCGAGCTGCATGTACGAGGTCGCCTGGTTGCCCAACGTCTGCAGCTCTTCCTGCTTCTTCTGGCCGTCCTCGGCAGAGAGATTCGGGTCCTTGAGCTCAATCTCCAAGGCGCGCATCTTGGGGAATTTGGTCAGCGCCTCGTCGAGGACATATGTGGCATCGTTGAGCAGCATGTTGACAAACTGCACAAAGAACCCACGGTTGACCCTGCGCTGCTGTTAGTAAAGACTCGTGAGCAGTGTATTTATGGTACTACTTACTTGCTTTCTCGTGTAAGCTGCTGCTTGTACACGTCATTGGGCCAGACACATTTGATGACCTGAAAAAGTTCGTAACGAATGTTGAACTTGTCGTAAAAGGCATTATTGCCCGTCGACTCGCATTCAATGTAAAACTTCATCAGCGCATGGAGGAGGTACTCGTTGGCGAATGGCAACGACGTGAGCTGATCGCCGAGAACGCCCTTCTTCAAGTGCAGAAAGTTCCATGTCCCGTAGAATAGCAGCGAAACTAGTGATGACTTGAGATATGGGTTCTTGATCCATTCGGATGAGCGCAGAAATGTGATGCACAAGGCAGGCATCTCTTCGCCCACGGCACTCGGGAGAATGGTAGGAAGCCACTTGAAGACAAACTTGAAGTTGTCGACAATATTTTGCAGAGCGTACTCTGGCAGGCAAGCAAATGCTTCCTGATTCTGATCTTGCAGCGGAAGCTTGATGATCTCGCTCTCTCTGCCGGGTTTGTAATCTTGGCCGGTGGCGATGCGTAATAGCCACACCGCAACATAGCGCATGAAGCGGAGCGATGTGCTCTGCATGCGATCATCGAGCAAAACACCCTCAATGGCATGTCTCATGCCAATTGATTTCTCGAGCACGTTGACGTGACGCTTCACCGTCTCTTCAAATGCGCTCAATTGTTGCGGATTGTTGGCAAACTTCTCACGCTCGGCTTCCATGGCCTGTATGCGCGACTCGACGTATTTGATGTCTCTATCCAAGTTCTTTAGCTGGGAGTTTAGGGCCTCACTGCCATAATGATGAGCCGCCAGAGTGAGGAAGAAGGCTTCTGAGATGAAATTGGACTCTCCCTCTTCTTTCTTCTCATAGTACTTGTCGGCCGTGGCTTGGTCGGCATTGATTTTTGTCTCGTCCTTGATATCAACCCGAGGTTTGCGTCGCAAGTACTTGATGTCGATCTTGTCCACCTTGCTAAAGTCGTTATCCATAAAGGGCTCGCAAAATTGATCCATGATTGTGGCAATGTTGAGCATAAAGCCGTTTGAAGCAACTTCTCGCGGATCGACCTGTATAGCTCTGCGCTTGTGATTTGTGTTCATTATGTATGCGAACCAGTCCAGCATTCGACTTCTCGTGTCCGGGCCTGCTCTTATGAAGGCGCTGGAAATCGTAAAGAGGTCAGTTTGGTGGGTTCGCAATACCATGCGGAGAGATTCCTGCGCATTCTTTATACGACCCTTGTCAATTGATCGGGCGCCTGGAAAGTACGAATTGATGACTTCGGGCTGTAGAGGTGAAAGACGAAAGAAGGGGCCGAGCAGGGTGTGCTTTTCGATGCCGGCGGCGGACTGAGGCATATTGAAGGTGGCATGTTTGGAGAGGTTGGTGATGAGGATCGGAAATCGGGTGTATAGGAGAAGAGCCTTGGCCGTTAGCGGAGCGTTGCAAAGATGGACGCATACAACTTACCTGAACATGGGGTTTGTAGTTGTCATTCATAGAGCTGAGTGCGAGCTGGCTGCTTATGCGGACCATGGCGTCGTTGAAAATATCGGGAATAGCGTCATCCTCGTCGAATCTTTTGATTGCTTCTTGAATAAAGTCTAAACAGATGCCATTTTCATCTGTGGGACCACGGAGCAGCTGCGGCGCAATGGTGTCATGATTGGGGTTCGCCGAGCGTCTATCAACTGGTTAGTGCTGGACATTGCCAGTACGTCGCTTGACTGACCCATAGAGATCCGGCATTGTGATGGCAAACAGACAATTGCTCATGCAAAGTCTCTTGGCCTCCTCGTGCACTTGCTGTCTCGTCGGAGAGCTCGTCTTCTGGGCAGCCTGCTTGACTGCACGCTTCCAGCACGGCAGCAGATAACTCATGAGAGGCTTGTCATCGGGCCAACTGGTGCAGGCCTCGATGATGGCCTGGTCGAGTGTGGCCGTCGAAAGGCGCATGGGCTCGCCGGCCTCGTTGAGCTCCTCGTTAAGGTTGGGCAAAAAGGTGAGGCGGACGCCGGTCGGGGTGCTCATGTGGTGGGGGTCGACGGAGAGGCGAAAGATGTTGGTGAGGATGCGGTTTTCGTACTGCTCGTCTGTTTCGGCAGCCTGGGACGGTGCCATCTGTTTGCGCGGGGGTGCGGCAGCATTGCTTGCTGCAGAACCGCCGTCAATCTCTTGTAAGCTTCTCTTGCGCGGCGAGGCGGGTGAGGTGGCTCTACCTGGCGAGCCGGCGACCGGGCTCTTGGCGTCGCTCTGCTTGCTAAGCCCGAGCTGCGTAAACGGGTTAGGCCCAGAGCGCGCTGGGGCCGCGGCGGCGGGTGTGATGTTTATTTTCTTCCTGGGAGCGGCGGAGGCAGATGAAGAATCTGCTGTCGTGGGCTCGGGCGAGGCTTGGCCGCCGGGACTGCTGCTGCCGTTGTCGTCTTGCTGCGGCTTGGGCGCACCAAGCTTGGCGAGCCGTCGTGCTCGGATCTGTGTGAAGAGACGATCTGTCAGTGCAAAGAAATAACAGGCGATGAGGATAGCGGCGTACCTGATCCATCTTCTCCTTATCGGGAGCTTCGTTGCCGCCGTAGGGCTGGTCGTTGGGATCCATGCTGACCAAATGGAAAACGAAAGGACGGTCGGGCTGACGAGCGGCGGCAGCGAAGGACGCAGACAAGAAGAAGCAATGACGAAGGTAACGAAAGATGGAGGTAAAGCGTGTCCAGGAGAGGTAGGGTCGAAAGGGCTGACTGCTAAAATGCCGAGTGATGAAGATAGAAGAAGTGAGATTTAAGTTGTTCGCCGCCGAGATTCACGCCGGTGCCGCTTGTGACGTGCTGAAGGTGGGATATAGTGGAGCTTTGGCTGGCGGTGGGTGATTCAGTAACTAGTTGACGTTTGCTGCTTGCAATCTGCTGAGTGAGCAGTCATGGAAAAATTGTGTTCTGAATTGGAAAGTTTCATGACAGTCTCGAATTTTCTTAGTGTTTTGTTGATGAACTGTCTCTGTCGCTCTTTGCCGTTGTCGGAAGATGATTGAACCGCGCGACACAAGTTGAGATGGAAACGCACAGAAACAATAAGACGGCGCCAAACAACTACGGTGTCTAGCGAAGCAACTGCTGGCGCGCGCACAGGATTGTTTCGTGATGATTAGACAACGTTTCAATAAGCACGACGAAAGATAAACATCGATTTAATCCGCATCCTATTTAAGCCTGTGCCCACCATCCGCCGCGACTGCCGCCTTCTCCGCTGCGGACCAGGTATGGAGCGGACTTTACGTTGAAGCCTAGCAGCAGCTGATGTAGAGTAATCATCAACGGCATTGGCACATGATGACGAGTAACTCCAATAATGAATATTCACTGGTGGTTTAGAGAGCAACTCAGGGGGTGGATGTATTCGTAGAGCCCATGTCTCTCCTGCAACAACTATCAACTGGCCATTTTGTCTTTTTTATAGCCATTGGCTTTTAGAAGCTAAATCTGCTCGTTCACGTCCTAACAACATCATGTACAACACCGTTACAATCGTGGTACATCCGCGTCCATGCCCGATGATCGCCTTCTCTCCTGTAGCATTGGGATGCCCTCTCCCGCGCTGTTCCTGCGAATGCCGGCCGCCGTCGCCGCTGCCGCGCCCGTATTGTTGGCAGCTCGGATGCGGCCCTCCTCGCGGCTCCGATTTAGCAACCAGTTGACGTGCATGCGAATCATGTTGATGTTGTTCCGCAATTCCGTCACCTCCTCCCGGATCGGCATCACTTGGTTCAGGGTCCACATGCTCTGCCGGGCCTCGAGGTGGGTTAGGTTTTGGTGGACTTCTTCAAATCCCGCGTCGAGATCCTGCATCGTCCGACTGTCGCTGATGGCGGATTCGCCGGCGCCGGAGGTGGCCCCGCCAAGACCGCCAGCGCTACCGCTGCCGAAGCGACGGCTAACCGACATTTCCTCCAGCTTTCGTGTCGTTTCGTCCTGGCGGGTCTGTAGGTCGCGGAGCTGGCTGCTCAGGTCGCCGTACGACTGAATGACGTCCCGCTGCGAACGGATAATGATGCCCGAAGGCGTTTCTGGGTGGAACGCGCAACATATTGTGTGAGTGCTCATCTGCCCGCGCATTATGCGGGCCGGACAGCCGAGGTTTTGATACGAGCATCCGACTTCGACTCCGTCGCATTCCAGATGACGATGAGCATCCATCTGTGACCGCACAACTAGGTCCCAGCAAGCTTCGCATCTCGTTTTACTCTTGGCGCAGGATAATAAGTGTAGTTCGGAATCAGCCTCTTCGATCCTTTCCAGGCACGCGGCGCAAGTTGTCTCTTTGTGGTGGCACAAGTCGTCGGTGGGTTTCGATGATAGCTTTTTGGTGCAGTCTTTATCAGGACAATAGTAATCTCGGTACCGGCATTCGCTGGTCGCATGCTTCTCAATCATTTCTCGGCGCAGCTCCTTTGTACACGCTCTATTGGTGTACGGACACTTTACCACCAGCGCATTAAGCTGCGTGCGAATGAGTCGGGCGGCGCTGAAGCAGTCTGCCCAAAAGAGCGGTTCTCTGTCGATGGGGCAGGCTGTTCCGGACGGACTCGAGGCTATGCTTCGCCGAATGCATCTGTAGCAAAATGTGTGGTCGCACGGTGTAGTGACGGGATCGACAAGCGGGTCGTGGCAGATGGGGCACAGCAGGCTGGCATCGGGCTCGGTGACATAAGTCAATGAATACATGTCAAAGATGCACTGCCCGCCGTAGCGCTTTGGTATGTCGAGAGACGACTTGTGCGGCGGCAGCAGCGGTCCCGAGCGGCGATCCGTGTTCATCGTCGAAGCGCTGCCGCCGACGCCCGCAGCCCCGCCAGCCAGCGACCCGGACGTGCGGCGACGCAAGCCCCTCAGGGCAGCCCCTTGCCGCATGCGACCGTGAATCTCGGGCGTGATGTAAAAGGCCTCGGGGGACGGTGGTCGGACGAGGCTGGTGACGAGGTCGGGTGTGGCCGAGGCGCGGTGCAGGTTACGGCGGGCGAAGCGGCGGGCCTCGGCGGGCGTCATGCGCAGGCCGTCGTCGCTCGAGTCGGAGCCGTAGTTTGGGGATAGAGATACGCTGGTGCTGACAGAGGAGCGCAAGATGGGCACGTCGGGGGCCGTGGCGTTGCTCTCGCGCCGGGTCGGCGGCGGTGTGGTGCTGGCCATGGTTGTGACGTTTGCTGGTGATGGTTCACGATGCGGGCGGTGTGAAGGCGGCGTCGCTCGCGGAGACGAGCCCGTACATGTGAAGATGAAATCGAGACGATGGCGTATACTATGAAGTTGGTTGGGTATGTTTGGTGGTGTTGACAAGAAGGCCGGGTTGGACGGGAATAACAGATGGAAGGGGAGGAATGTCGTGATGGAGCCTTGCCAGATGCTCAGGCATTTAGTTAGTTACAGGCGGTCCTGAGCCTGAAGCCGACTGCCGCGGGAGACCCGCTTACTTGGCGGGGGACAAAACAGGCCACTTGTACGCTGCTGGGAGAAAGACTGTTGTAATTTTAAAGTAATGAGAACCTAGTGTTGCGAAATATGTGTATTTGCTCTTAACACTTTATCAGCAGAGAGATAATAAATCTTGTACTTGGTATCTTGGTATAACCAACTATCCCATTGCAGTTGATAGGCGTACCCTCTGCCTATTATGTCCGCCAACTCTCTTGACTTTCAATTGGCTATAACCACACAAGACCCACCTTTCTCTCCCGTTCAAAAAGTTGCCCCAGCCTCGGGCTTCAATCAAGCATCACGACACCAAGAGACACATTTTTGTGCCATGAGCCGACAGTTGACCTCTCTTGAGAATCGCAGCTAATACATGGCTTCGTTTGACTCATCAAACATCGAGCGCCTCCGTATCAGAGCTAAAATGTGCCGCCGGCACTCACCACCTCCACAGGACGCCGACGCCACGCTGAAACCAGTTGTGGTAATCATTCTCCCGCTCACCTGCAACCCAATTACGGATTGCAGCTTGTCGCCCAAGATATGACTTTGCATTTCATTCTGGAGCGTTGTATTTTTCATTTTCATCTTCACTTTTGATCAATTCCTCATTGGGTCGGTCGAGGTTTCTGATCCACGCCCCATGACCAAGTTCGTAGTCGCAACAGTAGGCGCCTACACGAGACAAACAGCAGCCATTATTTACGGCGTACATGTCACACCGGTAACCCATTTTATCTTCGTGCCATATGATCCGACCATGACTTATTTCAACTAGATACTACGCGACCAGTAGCAAACCACCCTATGCTCTGCTGATGATTCAAATGTTGTCTTTGCTGTCCAATCTGAGACATAAGCCCTTGATCCTGATGCAATCTGTCCACAAACTTGAAGCCCTCTAATTATATATCGACCAAATGTCATGAGCACTCTCACCGCATTGAGTAAGCCCTAATCCTATCGGAACGTCTTGGTTGTAGTCCGTCATTTCCACATCGACATCATCCAAACGCTCCTCAAATACAGGGGCTTCATCAAACTTGTACCACGCTGGTTTACGCGCCTCGCTCACGATGAGCACTCGATTCTCGTCAACAGCACTGGTATGCGCACTGTAGTCTGTGGGCAGCCGGATCCAATTCTGGTCGTTCCAAGTGATCCAGAATCCGTTCCGGGCAATACCCCAGCCAATTCGCAAGGTCATGTATTGGGGTTCTTGTGGTGTTGTGGCTACAGAGTGCCCACTCACCAACGCCTTGTCTGTTCTTGATTCAGGCAAGAGATCTTGACCTGTGCCGCTCGCAATACGGAATGCCATTTTGCCGTAATTGGTGAGAAAGATGTCTTGAACCGGGTCAAAGGTAGCGTCAAATTCCGAAGGTCGAGGTCTAGATTGTAGAATCCTTCCTTGCCTTATGTCCCAGATCTCGAGTGACGTCTCACCAGTTAGGAGGGCGAGAGTTGGAGATAACTCAACAGCGTGGTAATATCCAGGTACCGTCAATATGGGCTGGCCATTCACATCTACGTTTTCAGCTGTAACCTCCCAGATATCTACCTCCTCCTTTCGAACCATGGCCAACAGCCTTCCATCCGGTGAGAGAACAGCTTTCTCCACGTCAGAATGAGAAACGGAGGCGCATGCTATGAGGTCGTAGTCCGGAACAGCCAGACAAGCAACCTCAGTCCCATTCTTACAACAGTAGACGATGGAAAGGAAGCGTTCTTCTGACGAGAACATTGCGTGTTTGATAAAAATGTCCTCGCCATTGACATCATCGCAACATTTCCTCTCGAATTTGAGCTTTGGCGACCTGTCCCAGACCCAGGGCTTTGGCGACCTGTCCCAGACCCAGGGCTTTGGCGACCTGTCCCAGACCCAGGGCTTTGGCGACCTGTCCCAGACCCAGAGCTTACGGCCATCGCTTGCAGCTATTCGATCGCCCGTAGAAGAAAAGGCAATATTGCGGATCAGACCCTCCTGATAGATGAATTCATTATCGTATCGTTTTGTGCTCAGTATATGTGCGCCTTGCGACCCTATGGACGCCAACATGGTACCATTAGAGGAACTCAGGAAAATGTCCGAGAACCCGTCGGGATACCCTGACTGTTCTAGGTAAGGGGAACAGTCCGTGTTTCTTGGTTGATATTCTGGCAGCTTGTAAAAGAAAATGACCCCTGGCTCTATCTCATCTGTCGTCGAGGACACAAGCAGCGATTCGTTTGGTTTTGAAATATACGCGATAGTCGACACTGGACCCGGGCGCGGCTTCTTTATGACTTGGGGTCTCATGTTTCCATATTTCCATATTCTTATTTGATCATCATACTCGATAGCGAGATAGTCTTCGAAGATTGTGTATGCGTTATCATCGTCTCTCAGATATGCCAACGGGTCGACAAAGCCGGCCGCATACACTTGCTGGCCGCCGACCGAATTCACAGTGATTATCCATGCAATCTCGTTCGATGAAAGTATAAGATCATAGCATGGATCTTTCGCCTCTGTGCTCAAGGAAGTCTCTCTCATCTGCTGACCGGAATATAAGTTCCAGAATATGAGGGCATCGCCGAAGTGGCCGACCAAAGTCGAACAGTCAGGTGACACTGCCACTTGGTGGGCAGCGCTAGGAAAGTAGTATCTCCCGCCATGTCTGCCGTTTTCGATCGACCAAATGTCGGCGAAATGATGTGAAGCGATCAGCACATGACTGTCGTTGTGGGTGAAGGATCTCGGTCGATGGAAGTAGTCGGCATCGTAACCCACTTCAGACAGCCCTATCTTCTTCACGAGAGCTCTGATTTCGTCTTCTATGTTCCATATTTGAATCTCGTCAATGCCGTTCCGGAGCGCGATCAGTTTGGAGTTGGAAGAGAACACGACAGCAAGGGGTGATTCATGATCACCTATGGGGTTATCGATCTGAATTCGGAGAAGCTGTTCGCCCAACAAGGTCATGAGCCAAATCGTATTCCAGCTCATTGCGGCCACAATCTCTTTGCTCGGTGAGAAGAGAAGCTTCAGTATCCCTCGATGGGGCAGAGGTTCGACTGCAATGTCCATGAAATCAATGCCCCAATCAGCGCCAACTTCGGGTTTTTCCAGAACCCATGCGTTGTATCTGTTCTCAAAGGTCTTCCTGACGATGCTATTCCACGGTGCAAAAAGGAGCGCTGTGTATATTTGCAGCGGTGCTTGGTCCAAGCTGTTCCAACGTAACGCCGCGAAGCGGTAAGCATCCTCCAAAAAACTGAGAACCTTCTTGGATTCACCATTCTATGAAAGATGGACTGTGAGCTCCTTCTCGTCAGAAGTGAGGTCGGGTCAACATACAGGGCTGGCGAGTGATTGAAGCCGAAGGAATTCCCTTGCTGGATTTGCAAAATTTTCAAGATAGGTTGAAGCTTCCAGCCAGTGCAATAAGTGGCTGAGAAGAAACTGATGGATTTCATCACCGTCTGTAATTTTGAAATTTGCTGAAACTGCGTGTCCGGTAAGGTGACGGCAGGCGTAAGCTAGGTCCTGTGTTAAACAGCTTTCAAGGTCCTCTTGACTAACACTCTGACGAGAAGTGCCAGGAGAAGCAAGTCCGCAGATATTGAATCTCAGTCCAGTCTTGGGTCTGCTGAGAGTGGCCAAACAGCGCTCCATCATGAAGTGATGAGCGTTCTGCTCGTCAACCCAAATCTGCGATATCCTTTGTACCTCTTTCGACAGCAAAAACTCTCGAAACGAGCTATGTAAAAGTCTGATTCGAGTGTCTTCTTTGCTTTTAGATCCTTCAGGTTTTATCACTTCAATCACAGATTGGAGGCTTCTCAAGCGACACTCGACGGTTTTGACGTCGAGGCCCAAAAGACGCGCCAGGGCTGGAACAGAGATAGGGCTGCGCAAAACACATATTGCGCCAAGAACTTGCTTGTATTCACAGATCAACCCTTCTTTTTCTTCTTCCGAGATATCCGTATCGTCGGGAATTTGACGATCGAGCACCGGCCTGTAGATCGACTTAAATGCGTGGCCGGTTGTTGTTTTGAGCTCTAAGACGTCCTTGAGATGCAAGTCAGGACTAGTCTTGGAGCATTTCTCAAGCAGACGGCATATCGTTGCAGCAAAGATGAAGAGATGGTTGGAAATCCTAAGCAGCTTTTGTCGATCCTCGAGGCTCGGCCAGTCCGGCCCCAGTTGTTCGCATTCGTCAACCATACGATTGTACTTGTTGCGAACCTTGCGCAGCCCATGCTCTAGGAAAATCCGAATATCATTCTCGATGATGAAGTCTGGTACTTTTTGAAGAGCTATAGTCGCACACTCGTCTGTCCTTGTGTCGAATTCCCGGAGCACAACAAGATCCGGTCGGCTCGTAAAAAAAAGCTTGACCCGTGGAAGCTCTGCTCTTTGGAAAGTAGAGACAAGGGCAAAGAAGCACTCCAAGTCAGATTCATTGCATTCATCAACTGCATCGATGACGATTGCAACATTTTTGTCCAGCTGAACTCTAGACAGCGGATCCAAAACAAGGAGCTGGAACTGCTTTTGAGCCTGTATGTGAGCAACACCGTTATACTCTCTCAGGGTGTCGACAATGCTTGCGCGGGCAGTAGGAAAACGGCGTGCTAAATCTGCGGCAATAGAACTGGAGAACATTTGCACCCTACCGCGCTTCAGGTCATCTCTTTTAAAGAAGAACGAGGCGACTAGTTGGCTGCGCTCCTCCAAATCTGTGGCGAAACTCCGGGATATTGTAGATTTGCCCGTGCCCGCCATGCCATTTAGCCAAAGTGTGCGCGAACCCTCCTTCTTTAGCCAGTCGGATAGCTGCTCGAGAACATCCTCACGAGTTTCTGGCAGGCACAGGGGGCTCTTGCCTTCCTCCAAAGAGTCATACCGTGCTTGGTCTGAGATGGGCAGACGTGAGAGGACTTCGAGCTCGGCGGCGCTGGCTACCGTCCCGCTGAAACAAGATGTCAATCAGTATAGACATGGAGTGATGGCATTTTCTTACCACGACTGTTCGATTCTCTCGTTCTGAGCTTGAAGCTTCTTCACTGATTCAGACACAGGGGCAAACACTGGGGACAAGTTGTTAGGAGAGCGAGTTCAATATCGACGTGTCTAGTATACTACCGGCATTTCTTACGCAAGGCTACTTCGGTGCTTGAAACTTTTTCAAGCTGGACATGCGGTCCCACATTGCAGATAACAATCTTTGCATATGCAGCCGCCGTCGCAGCGGCATACGACTGCCAAAGATCGCTTTTGTGACTGTCTGCATAACTACTTATGCCGCGGATTACCAGGCACGGAAGCTGTGAAACAACTCCAGCAGCTTCCATCTCAAAGCAGATGCAGTCTTTACCTATTCTCTTTGCGATGTCATCCCTCTCAAGGGCATTCGTCTTCAGATTATTACCTGATAGAATCAGACCGTAGTGGACCGCGGGATAGGTCGACTCGCGCCTTTGCCGAAAGATTTCCTGCGAGGGATCACAATTGCTGCAGTCGGGACTGTTGAAGCTGTGAACATGACTTGGATTGAAAAGTCGATCATGTGCTGCGCCTTGATGTTTGAGTTCGTCTTCCATGCTCGGGTCCTTTTCGATCATCTTGTTCACGTGTGTTTGCATCTGAAGATGAATTCGGTCGCGTTTTGACTGGAGAAATTGGACGACAGAGAGTAAGCGATCCGGAGGCTTGTTCAGAGAACCAGTTCTCTCCCAGGGTTCGCCTTGCTTGCTTTTGCCCAGGTCATACTGAACAACACCAGGGTAACCACCACATGGATAACCAACCACAACATCTCCTAAGCGAACATCCCGTTTTTTGTCGATGCACAGTTTGTTGGCCTGTACTGTCGTTTTAGGTATGGCCCCAGCAATGCCTACCAAGACTCCATATTTGATATGCGGCAGCGAAGATCTGAAGCGAGCTACGGTCGTCGCCGCATCGGTCGTTCCAGTGCTGCCGGCCGGAAGGAAAGCAATGAGGATGTTGTGCGCGCCAATGCTTCCCCAGAT
The DNA here is from genome assembly GCA_030780425.1 of Beauveria varroae. Classification (NCBI taxonomy): domain Eukaryota; kingdom Fungi; phylum Ascomycota; class Sordariomycetes; order Hypocreales; family Cordycipitaceae; genus Beauveria; species Beauveria varroae. Next base: position 2,311 of record JAPFUP010000203.1, on the reverse strand, counting down.
ATATTTATTCTCATCGGATTCATTTTGCTGAAAGTCGTCCGGTGGAAGGTGCTCCTCATCGAGCATTGCAATTGCAGCAGTAAGCTCGGGGACAATAACTGCTATCCAGACTATGCTGTACAGCTTACAACTGCCCAGCCGTCCTCTTTGGTCATTCATGTTGGTCAACCCATTCAGTAGATCGAGGTTACACGAGGAAAGATGCTGGAAGTGTTACACAAATTGCGCAAGACGATTCGGGAGCAGCGGGGTGAGGGGTAAGATAAGTAGATGGTGATGGGCAGTCTATTTGGATACGGGTGACTCAAGAATGCATGAGCATGCAGTAAGACTAGGTCGGATGAGGAGGCTGCATGAGGGCCGTGTCTTCATTTGCGTCTGGTACAGGATAAAACATGAAGAGCCTTGTCTTGTTGAGAGCACAGCGCGTCGACGAATTGCTGCAAGATGAAATTGTGAAGCTCAATGGCCCCGAGGGAGGCACTTGCTATCAAATAGCCAGCTCTAGAACATTGCAGCAAAATAAACATTTAAAATTCTGGAGAGTTTACTGTAGCAAGTTTCGACCGATCTCTGTAGAAGGAGTCAACTCACACTCAGCTTCGATATAGGGTCGAACCTACTACCTCGGGGTACAGCAGAGCTGATTGGGTGAGCGACCTCTGCTTCAACCTGCACAGTGCCAGAAGGATTTCGAGGCTGGCGCGAATCCTGCAGTAATCGTTTGAGACAGACAAGTCAGGCCTCGTATAGGGAGATTTGAATCGAGTAGCGATCAGCGACGGGATAGTCGCTGCATAGCTGCCTATCTAGCCGCTCTGGTCTCCCAACACTCTTACGCTACCAACGGCAGAGACAGGTCACATTCCAACCAGTACATTAATCTATGCACTACGGAGCCTGATTTCATCTCGGCGAATCAATAGTCTGCTTCGTGGCGGCGTCAATTTGTCTTGTTTCTATAGCTGGAGCTATCATGCAGGAGGATGATCTACTGCAGGCTTCCCGCTGCAAACCGCATAGTATGTTGAGACAGTGGGTAAAATCTATATTTGTAGCCTTGTCCATCAGTATAGTCAGTCTAGACTCTGGGCAAGCCCCCTTGATCTGGGTGGCCATGGGGGTGTCTTAAAATGAATGTTCATTTTAAGAAGCGGTCAGTAAAGCAGGGATGAACGAGAATAGTGACAATTGAGGAAAGCAGGGCGAGAATATACGAATACGTTGAAACCTGGGGTAATCTACTAGTTGTACGATGGGGAACTCGGTCGGCAAGCGCCGTCTTGCCGGGCAAACTGGGGTCATCTGGTGATACCCCGCAATCCTCGAAGAAGAAAGCATGTCGTGTTACCTCTGAGAATAGAAGAAGGAAACCTCGGGATCAAGCCTTCCGAATTTATTCCTGAGGGCGTCAACATACCCCACTGCCATTTCTTTGGACAGAGTGACAAAGCATCCGGCGTGGATGGATCCCACATTTTGCGTATGATGCCGCAACAAATGTATAGGGAGAATACTTGGCATCGAGGTCTTGCAGAATTCTCCTTAAATACTCGAGCGCCTTTTTTTCGACAGTGTGACAACCCATTCTGCGCTGGATGAACCTCTTGAAACCCCGCCTTTTGCCTATAATGCCGCAGTTATCGGAGAAGCATGGCTGGAAATGGCCTTTTCTCGCAGAGGAGACATGGTGCTATCTATGGGATCACAAGAAAGACTCGAGATTAAGGTCTTCCAAAGTCATCTCTGAGAGCGTCGACTTAGCCAAGTGTCATCTGTATTCCCTGTGTCGCTGTCCGCGCATCCGCTTTCTGATTCGCCCTCCCGCCCCGTCACGTGGGGTGGCCGCCCCCAACAGCGACCACCCCAGCTGACCTCATGTAGGTACCTGGCCTAGCTTGCTAGAAGTATACTAGACACTACTATCATAGTTAATTATTCTTTATCACGACTTTAGCCTTTATTATCTTTCCTAGCCCTATTCTATTTCCTTCTTCCCCTTTTCTCACGCAGCTAATAGCAAAAATGCTGTACTACGCCTCACTATAGCTTAACGTAATACGCTAGACGGAGGGCTCTCGCGTGGAGTTTACCATAGTAATCTAAGTACCTCCGCGCTAATACGCTAAGTACTCCTAAAAGTAACTATTTACTATCTATTAATTACTATAGCCTACCTAATATCCTATAATAATAAAGATAAGATTTATATATATATTTACTTATAATATAGTATATATAGCTTCTACTTTAAACCTAGTAATACTATTTATATATATAAGCCCCTTCTGTTACGAACGAACGTACGGCA